>CAIGRS010106373.1:0-14821 GCA_903798395.1 Fraxinus floribunda | reverse complement strand
GCTCTAATAAATAGAGAATGAGGGATACACATTGAAAAAAAAAAAACCCACTCTTGCCTCTTCTCTTCATACACAATAGTTTCATCAAATTTATCAAGAACAAGAAGAGAATTGCTATATTTTGAAATAGGAGATCAAGTTATAGTAAGGAATTGAAGGTCAATTACATCAAGATTTTAAAGAATTCAATATTGGACTTGAAGATCAAGTTCTTTTGATTTATTTCATGATCTGAGTGATATTTTTCTATTATTCTTCTTATAATTTACATATTAGCATGTTAGACTAGATCCACTTTTGTATTAGATGAAGATGAACCATATTTGTTTATTTGTTTTAATTCAAGGCTAGTAGTTTAGTTTATTTCTTATGTTTCTTGATTAATTTTGCATAGTCATTGAATTATTTAATTGATTAGCCACTAATTAGATAATTAGTTTTTTATTGTAGTGTTGGAAGACTCGCAATAAGTTTAGAATGCGGTAAAATTAACATATGTGCAATATATATTAAGAATAATAATTATTACATGTGCAATCATATAGATAATCTAAACTTTAGTACTTTCTAATCATTCGAATTTGGACTAGGAATAGAGTTGGTCGTGGTTAGGATAGATTTAATTTTTTTAGGAATAACATTTATCACGTGTGTAATCATATAGATAATCTAAATTTTAATGCATTCTAATAATTCGAATTTATGTCGTGGTTAGGATAGATTTAATTTGTCTTGAAAAAGAAAATTATATATCATACTTTTATCGATTGTCAAGAACGCATAAACGAAACTAGATTACGAATCAAAAATTGAAATAGATAGCAATATGCGGATTCAAGATCCAATACAATCATTCATAAATTGATAAAAATGTCATTTTTACAACTTTTTTAGATTAATAATATAAAATAAAATCAAACTTACTTTTGTTTACATAACTCGAATTCATAAAAAATTAGTAAACTTGAATTAAATTTATTCCATATGGGACGATATCTTTTTACTCATCAATTCTATTACTTGTCAACGATTTCGTACGCTTGTGAGTTTTGCACGAACAGTACAAAACAATTACGACTACATGCATTAACAAAGACTTTGATTGCCATAGGATGCTAGAAAATGTTTATTTTCGATTGTCAAGAACGCATAAACGAAACTAGATTACGAATCAAAAATTGAAATAGATATCAATATGCGGATTCGAGATCCAATACAATCATTCATAAATTGATAAAAATGTCATTTTTAAAACTTTCTTAGATTAATAATATAAAATAAAATCAAACTTACTTTTGTTTACATAACTCGAATTCTTAAAAAGTTAGTAAACTTGAATTAAATTTATTCCATATGGGACGATATCTTTTTACTCATCAATTCTATTACTTGTCAACGATTTCGTACGCTTGCGAGTTTTGCATGAACACTACAAAACAATTACGACTACATGCATTAACAAAGACTTTGATTGACATAGGATGCTAGAAAATGTTTATTGTATTAATGTTCTTGTCCTGATTTTTTGAATTTAGCCCATGTGTGAGCCACATTATAATTTTCATTTTCATTCTTCTACTCATTTTCAACCACACATTTTTCAATAAAATAATGGTGGAAATTGAAATATTATTTTAACTTCATTGCACATGTTAAGTAAATTCCCAACGATAACTTCCAATTTTTTGTTATATATATATAATTGGGCATTCGCTTTCTCGCTTTGGAGGAATGTGCCAAGTAATAGATTGGATAATATAAGTCAATTTACTTTGGTTCATGCAAAGAAGAAAACATGAACAATGCAACATATCTTTTATTATTATGAGATTTTTCAATGAAAATGAGATGGGATAAGGACTCCATTTAATATAATAGTATTCAAACACTATATATTTTTTTGGTACATTCCTCCCAAGTGAGAAAAAGAATGCCCAATTACCCTCGTCAGACAAGTGTCAGTAATAATACTTCGAATATATTTAATACAAGAATAAAACGTTACATTGTGCAAAATAGTGAGTAAGATTATAGCATAGAATTCATTCAAAAAAGTATAGGGCTTTATAATAATGTATTAACGAGAATATATTGTATAACAATCGGAATGTTTGAAAGTGAACACTAAAGAAAAATGAAAATATTACAATTATAGTTAAAAATATTATATTTATCCACTTGATGAAAAAAATTCTACATAGAGGTGTAGAGTGAGTGATGGTGGATCCTCGACCTACTGGATTGCCTAAGCTCATGTTTACCTCCTACTTCTACATTTTATTACTCTAAATACAAGTGTAAATTGTTTGCACTCGAGATTAAATTTTACTTCGTTTGATGTTTTATGTGATAACATTAACAAAATGATGTTTGAATTATCACTTCTCATTTGCTCTCTAGAATCTGGGACCATATAAAGAACCTTGTAAAGCTTTTATTCATGTAGCAGCATATGCTGTCACATTGTCTTGATACAAACCTCTATTTTTTACGCTTCAGAATTTGGAGACTCCCTACTATGTTATGGCAAAATTTGCCAGTGTTACTGTACTTGCTGTTCGTAAAAAATGTGGCATTTTTTGAAAATATTACATCTTGATTGCCTTTACTTTTTCGTTATTTTGTCAAGAAAGTTAGTTCATGTGCTGCCGTGTCTATTAGACGATCCAAATTTATTTTATAATTCTAATCAATTATATAAAGAACCTTATTTGGTTTTGGAAATGACCAACTTATTTAAAGGTATTTTCATCAAGTGGGTTATGGGTCCTATTTTTTGTCATTTCTTTATCGACTACTAAATTAATTGAGACCTTGTCTGATCACTTATTTCCTTTCCTTACGGATTAATAAATTAATTGAGTCCTTATCTCACCTCATTTTCTTTAGAAAAATTCTTGACAAATTGACAATAACAGGAAAGGTATCAGTCGACCAACCCTAGAGTTTATAGCTTTTATATTTCTTTACAGCCTCAGTTCCTCAAATGGAACCAAAAGAAGTTCAGTTTCTTGGTGAATTTCGTCAAAGCAAGAAAGCGTATGTATATAGCATACAGTTCCCTTCGAAGTGTGGTGAATAGTATTTATAAGTACGTTGATATGGAGTGATAGACAACGTTATATTGCAGGAAAAACAAATAAAATCTCAACATAACAATTGGGTCGTACGAAAACGGGACTCAATACAATTTCGACACAGAAATTGTGCTATACAATTTTAATATATTATCATTTGTTATAAAATTATGAGATAATTATTGATGACTATTTAGTCTTATCATGATATATAGATAATTTTTATTTCCTCTAGATTATAACTCCCATTGAATATCCTCTGTGTGAAGATTATTGTTATAATAAAATATATACTTCTCTCTCCTTCTTGTCTTTCTCTATAGCTTTATAACATATTATCAATATGAAGACTTTCAACCAAAATAGATCTTCAATTGTGGATTCCGGGCTCAGATTAAACTTACCAATCAATCAATCCAAAAACTTCAACCCACAACAATACTCACTTAGGGTTCCTCTCTTCCTTTCTCACCCACAAAAGGAACAAGGTTTGGTGATGATTTGTAAACAACTAAGATAAAGAGAAAACAACAGAGACGGTAGAATTAAGAGGTAGCCATTTTCTCTCAATTCACAACACAAATCACACACTTACAATGAGAAGAGAAAATGATATATATATATATAGGTTTGTTTAGGTTTCTTGACTTGGGCCAATATCCAACAAATGGGCCAACACAAAGAAAATGGGCCAAGACACAAGAAATTCATCATATAAGTGAATTTAGGTCAATGCAACATTAACACATTTAAGCTGCTACTAGTGGCCCACGTTGCTTTCGAGTCTAGCATATAGAATGATTGATTGATACTTAGTTCACTCATCGACCGAGATTTATGAAATATAATCTGACACTGTTTAACATCATTGCTTAGGATTTATTAGATATCGAAAAATCCAACAAATCTCCATATTGATGTCCAATCAATCTGCAAGCAAATAAAAGACAAAGTTTATACTTGCATAATCAAGGTAACCAATAAAAAACTGGTATCACAGACCTTAACTCGTGTTTCAGACCCAAAACACATACCTACCTACATCATGTACTCACCAGGACTAAGATCAAGAACACTCAAGTAGATGCAGATAATAACAGCAATTAATCGAGAGCAAATAAACATGCGATGAAGATATCATATAAGATAACACATATCTTTTCACAAAAAAACATGTTCACACAAAATAATAGATTAACACCGAGTTAATCTCACACACGGTCAACACATATGCAACAAATGCATAAATGACCTCACGAAGAGATCTCACCACACTTATCAAATCCCATTCCGTATTGTTCCCACCTCGAGAACACATATCTCCTCCCATCACTCGCCATGATCACTAAAAAGATCACTTAACACCTATCTAATTGGTAAGCCACAATAGAGCCTAATTTCTTGGGATGATCCTCTATCACATCACCACTTTTTCCAACCTGCGTGGATAATGTGTCTCCACCTAACAGAAGTGATATAAGTATCTCTCCACCTGATCAGGATTTTTCATAGACAAAGAATTTCAGATATTTAATCATCTCTCCACTCGTGATCCAAATGTCACACTCCACATCCCCAGTACAAACCACCAATGTACCCCTAGACATCTATACCCCACCTTACCAAAGACATACAACACACTGCTAATGCATCACAACCCACTATGCATGCAAACAATTACACCATGTAATAAGATCACTTCAATTCTTGCCAATGCACATATCAAACATATTGAAATGCACATATAACCATACAACATAATTAATCAATCACACACAGAGAGAAAGGATTACACATGGATGCACATGCAATAACTAAGTTTATATTTAATAAACTGTAACACGATCTACCACTAGGCTTGTCCCATCCCTTATCCTTCTTACTACCACCCTCATAAATCCCCAATTGTGAATTCCAGGCTCATATTAAACTTATCAACCAATACCAATCAATCAATCAATCAACCAAAAAACTTCAACCTACAACAATATTCACTTATGGTTGCTCTCTTCCTTTCTCACCCACAAAAAGAACAAGGTTTGGTGATGATTTGCAAACTACTAAGGCAAAGAGAAAACAACAGAGATGGTAGAACCAAGAGGCAACTGTTTTCTCGCAATTTACAACACAAATGAATCACTTACAATGCGTAGAAAAAAAGGATATGTATAGGTTTGTTTAGGTTTCTAGACTTTGGCCAATATCTAACAAATGGACCAACACAAAGAAAATGGGCCACGACACAAGAAAGCCATCATATAAGTGAATTTGGGCCAAAGCAACATTAACACATTTAAGTTGCTACTAGTGGCTCACGTTGCTTTCGGATCGAGCATATAGATTGATTGATTGATGTTTATTTTACTCATCAGCCAAGGCCTATGAAATACAATCCGACACTATTTAACATCATTGCCCGTATTTATTGTGTATCAAAAACTCCAACTGAGATGTTTTGATATCAGCAGCATAGAAATTTGTAGAATTTGGATAACATGTGAATTTGTGATCATTTGATCATAAAATTTGAAGAGCAAGAACAAGATCAAAACTCATTTTTCTTGGCTAAGATAAAAATCCAAGGTTCATTCGTGAGAAATTGTTAAGTGAACGGTATTGAATTTTTGGGGAATAACATAATTTTACAATACATTTTTAAATAATTTGATAATACTCAAAGTTATCCAATGCTATCAAATGTAAAAATTCATTTCACCATATGACTATCTTCGTATTCCAATTGAGATTATACTTATAAATCTTTTTATTACATTTTGTAAGATTAGATTTACTTGGTCTTTGAAGTTTTATTTTAGACCAGTTAAATTGTTTGATGATTTAACTATTGCTTCTGAAGATGCATAAATTATTAAATATTAGTATTGACACAGGATGTCATTAATAATTATCCAAGATAGCTAGTGAAGAGAGAACTACTTAATATGCACTCCACGTAGAGCATTAAATGAGGCCCTCTACATTCACATAGGTCATCTACCACTATGAGGTCGCTTACCATCATGAAGCCCTCTACGTTCATGTAGGCCATCAACCACCATGAGGCCACCTACCACCTGAGGTCTTCTACGTTCACATAGGTCGTCTACCACTATGAGGTCATCGACCCTCCTAAGACCGCCTACCATCATGAGGCCCTCTACGTTCACATTGGCCACCAACCACCATAAGGTTCCTACCACCATGAGATCGTCGACCCCATGAGGCCGCCTACCACCATGATGCCCTCTACGTTCACATAGGCTATCGACCACCATGAGGTCACTTACTACCATGAGGCCTTCGACCCCCATGAGGTTGTCTATCACCATGACGCCCTCTACGTTCACATAGGCCATCGAACACCTAACTTGGGGTAAACTATCACCATGAGGTCGTTGACCCCCATGAGGTTGTCTACCACCATGAGGCCTTCTACGTTTACATAAGCCGTCTACTACTATGAGGCCAACGCTACACTTAACCATACAAATGACAATGAGCCGAATGGAAACCGCTCAATGGCAAACATGGGCACAACCAACCACTTGAGAAGTGGGAGTCACACTATCAAAACATGGAGAAAGTGGGAAGGTTTACATGGGACACGTGACACCATTAAATACTGAATGAGTGCATTGTATCAGGTGCCTATAAGTACCTCCAAGGTGAGAAAGGTATAGACTCTTGAAACCCAAACTGTTTACATTCCAATAATATTCCAACCTCATTTTGTAGGTAGCATTCACTGTTCAGAGTAGTTGGAACACCCTACACGTCGAGGAGAACGTAGAGGTCTATCTCACTACGATTTTATTAGCGCTGTCTGTGGGAAACCACTGAATAAAAAAGCTATGACAAGGAGACGGACTAGGAGTGAAACGCGTATGGTCGAAAATGTGGTAGAGATGGAGTCGAAATCTGTCGTACGCCACCGCAGTACGTCATGCAGAGCCAATTCAATGCCCTGGAGATTCAATTGGCATCCATGATGGCTCTTTTGCAAAATCAAATGCAGAAAGTCGCAGCCCTCCTCCTCCCACAGAACCTTTACGCGAGCATCCGCCACAAGTGGCGTAAACGGTTATCCCACCATTATACAGCAACAGTGGATGATTTAAGGGCTGTAGAGGTTGTATTTACTTGGAAATGAAGATGGAGGAGATGATGGCTCAAAAAATAGATGGCACATTAACCAAGAAGAAGGATAGGCGAAGGCAAATGGTTTTGAAAGAAGATCATTTTGCACCTGAAATCATGGCAGTTCCCTTACCGAAAGGCTTTAAACAGTCGATGATAGAAACATACGATGGAGTCACAAATCCACTTGACCACTTGCGAACCTTCATTGATTTAATAAGGCTCTATGCAGCCCTCAATGCATTAATGTACCGATCCTTTCCTCCGACACTCAGGAGAGAGGCTACAGATGGTAGGTGGCCACCTTGGCACCCAAGTCCATAAAGACTTTTGATGATCTTTCTAGGATTTTTGTAGAATACTTCATGAGTAGCAAAAGAAAGCAAAGACGACCATTGGATTGATGCAGGTTGTACAAGAGAAAGATGAATCTTTGCATGAGTATTTGGCTAGATGAAGCAGAGAAGGTCACGAAAGTCTTGGAGATGATGGGAGATAGAAAATCACGACAAGTGTGTTGATATGCGTAGACCCTTTGATAAAGACGAGTTGAGGAATGAGCGCATAAGCAGGGGATACACTTAGCATCGATTGGTTGGGCAGAGACAAGAGAAGGTCAAGGCCTTCACCCTTTAAACATTCCATGGGACAAGATATTGATGGAAATTCGAGACATAAAAGAGCTTGAATGGCCAAGGCCAATGGCAGCATCAGCCAGCAAGAGGGATAAGAGCAAGTATTGCTATTAACATAAAGACCACAGGCACAAAACAAAAAAGTGTGTCCATTTGAAGGAGGAGATTACTAATTATATAAGGAATGATCAAGGTAAGCAGAAGGTTGAGGACTGACCACTGCCTAGGGCTAGTGTTTGGGGAGACTCGAACTCAACTAGAAAGAGCTATTCACACACAGTCAGGGTTTGCTCCATTCAAAAAAAGGTTAGGTTCAATCGAAGCATTACTTTTGGTGAGAAAGATTTAATAGGTGTGGTGACCCCTCATGATGATGCCTTGGTGATAGTCGGCAACATATCGGATTATCATGTCAAAAAGGTATTGGTCGAAGGGGGTAGCGTAGCGAACGTTCTCACTTGGGAAGCATTTGTAGGATTGAAATTTTTTTTGGAAAAGTTGAAAATAGTATCTACCCCTTCTAGGATTTGGAGGGGATACTGTTATATAGGAGGGTATACTGCGATATCGGAGGGAGTCGAAGAGCTACAAGTGACATTAGGTACCTACCTTGCAAGTGGGGTGATCTTAACAAGTTTTTTGGTTATCAAGACCCCCATGGCGTATAATGCAATTTACCATCGATCGCTGCTAATGTTGTTGGGGCTATTCCTTCTACTTACCACCTAGTTATGAAATTCTCATTCAATCGTGGTGTGGGATATGTAAGGGGTACTCAACAGTCTTTGAGGAAGTGTTATGTTGACAGTATACAGATGAAAGGATCATCACTAGTGATGATGCTGGATCTTGAGCCTCCAAGGGAGTGAATTGAGCCCATTAATAGTATGGAAAAAAATTTGGTGATAGGAGGTAATAAATTTAGAGTGGGGACAGACTTGGGGCCAGAGGAAAAAGAAGAATTAGTGAAGTGTCTGTCTAGCAATTTTGATGTTCTTGCTTGGTGCCTGAGCGATATACAAGGGATTGATCCGAAGTCTTAGAAAGGGGGCTTACAGCCTAAAGGACTTGAAAGGAAAAGCACTAGGCAGGCTGTAGAACACTGAGCATCTCATGAAGTATTAGCATTAGACCAACAAGCAAGGATTTCAAGTCAATGATGCTTCCCTGTAAACATAGCTGTTAGGGGTTTTCATTTTTTCTTCTCTGATATAATGATCTCTTGTAAATATTTTAGTTAGGATGCTTCTGATGTAATGCCAACTGCAGGCATACTTGATTGAAAATTATTTGATGAGAAACGTGGATGGCGGCACATGATGAGGACACTAAGGAAAGGCCAGCCTAGATGGGACGTCCCAGTGCGCCTACTAAGTCCCTAAAACTTGGCAAGTTAAATATTATTACGAGATCTTGATTTCTGATTGGTTGAAGCGAAGACTATAAATTTTCCCTATTGTCTTGAAGATCGCTCAACACGTAGTGGTGAACAACAAAGTCAAGAAACTGGCTAGCTCAAAATCGCTCTAAGGGCTGGTGGTGAGTTTTCAAAACCTAAAATAGTTAAAGCTCGAAATCATCGGACCCTACATTCAACAACCTAAGATTGTTCGACACATGGCGGTGAGCAACAAAGCCAAGAGATTGGCTAGCTCAAAATCGCTCTAAGGATTGGTCGTAAGTTTTCAAAACCTAAAATGGTTAAAGCTCGAATCACCAGACCCTGCATTCAACAATCCAAGATTGCTTGACACATAGCGGTGAGCAACAAAACCAAGAAATTGGTTAGCTCAAAATCGCTTTAAGGGCTGGTGATTATCACCGGATCCTATACTCTATCGCCTCGAAGATTGTTCGACACATAGCGGTGAGAAACAAAGGTAAGAAATTGGTTTGCTAAAATTACTCTAAGAGCTTACGACTATCACCTAACCCTATACTCATCGCCTTGAAGATCGTTCGACACATAGTGGTGAGCAACATAGCCAAGAAATTGGATAGCTCAAAATGGCTCTAAGAGTTGGTGGTGAGTTTTCAAAGTCAAGAAATAGTTAAAGCTCAAAGTCACTGGACCCTGAATTCAACAACCCAATATTATCTGACATATGGCGGAAAGCAACAAAATTGATAGATTTGTAACAAGCGCGACTGATTTCGATGGTCGAGGTAGGGGGTTTTTGAAGTTATGAACTGGTTGAGGCCCCAAACCACTAGACCTTGCGTACTGCTATTCGACATAGGATAATAATACCAATAAAACCAGTCAAATATTGGCAAATGAAATACGAAAAGTAAAATTACTATCGGGTTGGGCGCCAACGCATGCGGGTCAACCGCGTGGCATTCATCTTACGCCTATGTAACGAGGCGTCTACCCACTTGCTATCATATCTGCTAGCTATTACTATCAAACGGGAAGAGCTATGCAAGGGTGGATGGGGAATTAAAAACCATCGTCCATAAGGTGAGAGTAAATTACCTCGAATGAGAATGAAGAGGATAAAATTTTCGATAAATGAAAAGAGAGAGTGAAATGGGAAGACACACACTTCTTTAAATATTGAAAGATTTTGAATTTTTGGGGAAAAATTTACCCCGAAACTAAAGCTCACTTATAGGGTGCCACTTATACAATGTTTTCATCACTTTACATCAATTGGGATGTTCGACCCGCTTATATTGAATCTCGACGAAAAAAAAAAAACTTAACCAACACAGAAGAAGTGAGATGCTATCCCTTGTCGATAAATATCAACAAGGGTAGAGGGGCTAGTGATACATGATGACATTAATAATTATCCAAGATAGTCAGTAAGGAGAGAACCACTTGATATGTACTCCACCTAGAGCATCACATGAGGACACCTCCATCATGAGGCCTTCTACGTTCACATAGGCAGTCGATTACTATAAGGCCACCTACCACTATGAGGCCGCCTACCACCATGAGACCATCGACCCCCATGAGACCACCTACCATCATGAGGCCCTCTACATTCACATAAACTGTCGACCACCATGTGGTCGCCTACCACCATGTGGTCGTTGACCTTTATGAGACTGTCTACCACCATGAAACCCTCTACATTCACATAAGCTGTCTACCACTATGAGGCCTCCACCACTATGAGTTCGTCGAACCCCATGAGGCCGTATACCATCATGAAGCCCTCTACATTCACATAGGTCATCGACCACCATGACGCCTCAACCTCTATGAGGTCGCCTACCACCATAATACCCTCTACGTTCACATAGATTGTCGACCATCATGAAGCTGCCTACCACCATGAGGCCGTCTACCACCATGAGGTTGTCAACCACCTAAGGTCGCCTATCACCATAAGGTCGTCGATCCCATAAGGCCGCTTACCACCATGAGGCCTTCTACATTTACATGGGCCGTCTACCACTATGAGGCCACCGCCACATTTAACCATACAAATGACAATGAGTCGGACGGGAATCGCTCAATGGCAAACGTGGGCACAACCAACCACTTGAGGAGTGGGGGTCACCCTATCAGAACATGGGGAAAGTGAGAAGGTTTACGTATGACACGTGGCACCATGAACTACTGAATGAGTGCATTGCATCAGGTGCCTATAAGTACCTCTAAGGTGAGAAATGTATAGACTCTTGAAACATAAACTGTTTGAATTTCAATTATGTTCTTCCTACTTCTCTAAATCAGTTATTGATTCTCACGCCGTAGGTAAAACGTGGGAGAAAGTCCCAACCTCATTTTACAGGTAGCATTCACTTATCAAAGTAGTCGGAACACCCTACACATCAAGGAGAACGCGAAGCTCTATCTCTCTATGATTTCAAGTATTTTTGAAAAATATTATTTTGTTATTGTTGTGGAATCATAACTTAAAAAATTAATATTTCAAAAAAAATATTGCATAGTTGTTTATAAAGGGCATGATTAATATTTATGAGAGTGTTATATTCTTGCTCCCAAAAAAGCATAATTTTTATATATCATTGTTGAAAATATATTATATTATTACTCTTGAAGAAATATAAATATAAAATCAACATTTTAGAAGAATATTGTGTTATTTTTAATTATTGTCAACTTAGACATTGCAATTTATCATAATTATATTATTTTTATATGAATAATATTGTATTGTTACTCCTGTAGTATTACTACTTTATAAACATAATATTTTAGAAAAATATAGTGTTAATGCTCCAAAAAAAGCACGACTATCATACTAATACAATATATAAACATTATATTATTGTTCCTATAGAGCACAATTTTAAATATATTTTTAAAATATTATATTGCTCAAAAAATAGTGTGAATTGTTAATATCAATATTCTAGAATATTGTCTTCTATAAGCAAGCACAAAATTTATTACTTTTGAAAATTATGTGTTCCAAAATAAACACAACTCAACTATATAATATTCAAGAAGAATATCACTTTTTAATGCTAAAGAAATCAAAATTTTACACAGATCAATATTCTAAAAGAATATTGTTTTAGTCTAAAAAATTAACTGTATACAAGTCTTAAGTCTGATAAATGCGTTAATCACCCTAGCCAAGCACATTCCACTACATACTAAAGACAGGAGAAGCATTTTTGTTATATCTAGTCATTTCAAAAGAGGCCATTGCTTCGTGCTCATAAGAGAAGAAGGAATTAAACCAACAATTGCCTATCTTCTATATGAGCAAAGCACTTATATTGGCAGAATCCTGCTACCTCAATACTGAGAAACTCACCTTCTCACTGATCATCCGTTGCAAAAAGTTGATACCCTACTTCCAACTCATAGCATCCATGTTCTTACAAAGTTCCTCCTCGCTTGTTTAAGGCTAGCTCGTGATATGTAGGTGAAGAAGTTGCTTGTGAGTTGTGATTTCTATATCGTGCTGAGCTAGGTAGCCTATCTCAAATAGGTGATAGATTTCCAGTCTCATTTTTAAAAATTTGAGCTTGCGCAAATCACCTACCTATAAAATGTGAATGCACTGCCAAAATTATCCAATTGTTCGGGCTTGCCGGCCTAAAAATAAGGGAAATGAGACCTTGAGGTGCTGTACCTCGAGAGTCAAACCTACGGTCCATGAAAGTTGGTATCAGAGTGGACCCGCTGGAGCATGAGGTGTTGTTATAGGACAATGTCGTGTGTTCTTGCAGAGAAAATATTTGGGCCACAGATCATGTCGACAAGCTGGCGGAACACGATGAAGGAAGCTGTGGGCAAGATGGATGAAAAAGGACAGTGTTACGCAATTGCCTAGCTGTCTTTCAAGGAGTTTCAAGGAGCGTACATTGCAAGGGTTTTTGGCATGCGTTGAGGCGCTGCGGTTTGNATTGCCTAGGTGCCTTTCAAGGAGTTTTCGAGGAGCGCACATTGCAGGGTACAATGATGAAGATTGTGTGTTTTATTCAACATATGTTGAGGCGCTGTAGTTTGGAGGTCATCCACCCAAGGAACCAATGATCAGAGAGACATAGGGTGAAGGTTGGTGTCGAAGGCGGTAAGTACGAGTTAATGTACGTTTGTGAATACCTGTCCATGTAGAGTTGTGCATTTGTTATTCTTGCAATGAGACGGATGCGTGTTGATGCGAGACTCACGTTTCACTACGAAAACGTAAGCGAATTCAAATGGGGAAGAATGCTACGAAGTGAGAATGCTTATCTTCCCATTCGGCACGGCAATGACGCTAACAACTAGGCGCGAGACCTATTTTATCAAATAGTGCACTAATGATATGATCATATGTAGGTATTTTCCCAAACATCCTATTCATAGCGTGCGTGTATGCTAGTTGTTTGGACTGCCGACCTAAGAATGAAGGGAAGACGGTCTTGAGGCGTTGTACCTCGGGTGCCAAACCTGCGATCCGTGAAACCATGCCTCTTCTTTAATGCATTGGAAGAGAAGATATAGATTACGTCTTTAAAGAGATATATAAAGGTATATAGCAATCACACTAGAGGCTCAAAACATGCTGAGACTGGGATACTATTATCCCACAATGAAAAAGGATATAATGCACCATATGTGCAAATCTGGTAAATGGTAATGATTTACCAATATTCAAAGGTAACCCTTCCAGAGCTCACTGTAGTGACGAGCCCTTAGCCTTTCGCTAAGTGGTAGATTGACCTCGTAGGCTCCCTACCCAAGTTTATAGGCAATGTGTGCTGTACCATTGTCTCCATATGCCAAATTGCTTCCCAAGATTAATGAAGCCAACACTTCCATATTCATCTAGAAAAATATCTATACGTACGATATTGCCCATTTGCTAGTCTCTGACAATGTCCGAGAGTTTGATAAAAAGGTAAAAGAACTCTACAAAGAGCATGGAATCAAGAAATAACTTCTCTACCCCCTCATCATCCTCAAGCCAACTGTCAATGCTTTAAAAGAAAGATCAATACTTCTAAGAGTACTTGGGTCGACGAGCTCTCCATATGCTACGGGCTACCTCACTATAAGAAAGATTGTAACTGAATAGACCTCTTTCTCCATAGAATATGGAGTCGGAGCTATGAGCCTAGTGGAAGTAAGACTCCATTTTCTTGTTTTATCTAATCAAAAGAGATTACTAATGACGGGTTGAAAATGGGAGAGATGAGTCTCAATTCAAGCTCACATCATTCCAAAGGAAAATGATCAATTACTATAATGCTAAAGTAAGAAATATGTCATTTCACATATGGACCTGACTCTTTGAAGTAGGACTTGACAAAGCTCCCGAACCGAACTGAACCGAACCGAGTGGTTCTTCATAAGTTAATACTCGAATGGGTGTCCGAATTGCGAACCGATGGGCTTGGATCGGTTCTTGGTTCTAGACCAAGAAACGAAGAACCGAATCTATATACTTTTTTTTAATTTTTTATATTGAATTAACGAAATTATTTTAATTTTTTAAAACAAATTAGCAAATTAATTCAACCATATTAGTTTTTTTGTAACTTTGATAT
>CAIGRS010106359.1:0-12887 GCA_903798395.1 Fraxinus floribunda | reverse complement strand
TGATTGGATGTTTTAATGTTCTGTGAATTATCTTAGATATGTTTCGTTGAGCCTATACAAAGTGCGGAGTGGAATGCCTAAGATAGGATATAGGCTGATCAAAGGGTTAGGTTTCCAAAATTAATAGTTAGCGAATCAAAACACTTTCTTTGACATTTATGATGAAATGACTCATCCAAGTCCTTGTGCTCTTCAAAGAATTGCGGACTGTTTTGGTAACTTTTGAGCAGTGGTATTGCAACTGATAACATAATTAACTAATGCAGGTCCAATAACTAAACTATATATGGCAGTGTGGTAGTACTGTTATGTTTCTTTACATGGGGAAATACTAAATTGTTGAGACATGGGTTGGAATATCCTTCCTGTTCCATATGTGTTTGCATTGATTAAGAACAAAGAGATGAAAGGTTATCATGACACATTTAACTGAAAGTTTTTGCTATTTGTTGTTCAACTGTTCTTTCTGAAGAACACATCAAAGAAAGTTTTACACCTTCACTCTTACTTCATTTAACAACGGTATTCTTGATTTTCTCTATAGAACGAAGATAAAGAATTTAAGATCAATTGGAGACGAGTTACTACCACAAGTTTGTTTGGTCTTGGATTTGTTGGACCAGTTGGCCACTTCTGGTTAGTATTTCTTTGTCAATTAACTGTTGGCTTACTCTTTTTAGAATTTTATATTCACCTTCCAGTTGAGTATGGACTATAAGTTGCAGGTGCTGTACATCCAAAAGTTTTAGATCAGAAAATCCCACATACAGACATGACACATTTGAGATGCCTTATACCTTGAATGCACATAATCACTAAAATATATTTAAATTGCTTTATAATGATGTTCAATGTAATGTTTTTATATCTGTCCTATTGATCATTGTCATTCAGTCAATCAATATAAACAATTTGTGACGATAAACCTGGAAGGAATTTATTCTGTATAAATATGCATGGACGAAGTTTAGTAAGGAACTTGATGAGAAATGCTGTAGCGGTAGCCTTACTTTAATCAGTGTATATTATTTATTGACATCATGTACTATTGTCATGCTAAAGCTTGCAACTACAATTCTATAAATAAGTATATTCTTTAAATCCACAGAGAGTAAGTTTTCGAGTTCCCTTGGTATATATGGTCAAATGGTTATATGATACAACATTTGAACTTACTTTCTTGAATGGATGTTTACACTTGGTGATGTTGCCATTTACTTGTCTATGTTTAATTTGCAGTGATTTAGTTGCATCCTAGTGTAGTCGGCCAAGTAATTTTTGGTCCATTAATCTGTACTCAATTTTCCACCCCCACAATGCCTAACTTTGTCGCCATACACATACTTTTTTCTTCTAAATGTGTGAGAAAAGCTGCACGTGGAACTTCCACTAGAATAACTGTTGGGCTATTGAACACAAATTGTCATGCGGGTATTACATGACAATATTGGAAAGAGTGAAGGGAAATTCAGCAACTTGATCCTGGTCAAATCTCATTTAAAAGAAGAAAAGAAATTATAGCATGGTGACATATTTGTGTGTATTTTTCACCACTAAGCTCTGTGCGCATTAGCGTGGAAGGTGAGGCTTGAGAATGGTGGTTGTGATGATTGGATTAGGATGATAAATTGGCTGGAAATCTGATGACGTAGGGTTAAAAAATAAAAGTAGTTGGATTTTTCATGTGTAATAGATATGGAGAGACAAAATATTTTATCTCTTGGATAGTTTCTGCGATCATGATTTTAGTATGAGAATTGAGGGCGGTCAAGCAATTAGTCTTCCATTGTTTTAATTACTGACCATGGTTACTGCACTGTAATTGTAGTACCAGTTTTTATAAATATGTCCTTTGTTCTATGAATCAACGTAATCCATCTTATTGTTACTTTTCAAAAAGACGTTCATGCAAATATTCTGTGACTATCATATTTTTATTAACTGGCATCAAGAAATTGTTTATCAGCAATAACCAAGGTTAATTACATGATTGGTCACTGAACTTTATGTAAGGTTTTTAGGAGGTTACTGAATTTCAAAAGTTTCCTCGTTAGTCACTGAACTTTACAAATGTAATCCCATTCATCACTAAGAATTTCAAAAGTTTTCAATTAGTCATTGACTTTAAAACATGTAATCTCATTCATCACTCAGTGACAACGGGGAAACTTTTGTAAAGTTTAGTGATTAATAAGGAAACTTTTGAAATTCAATGACTTCTTGAAAATCTTACACAAAGTTGAGTGACCAACCGGGTAATTAACCAATTTTTATGCTTTTTTTAGTTTTTTTCATTCTTTTTTATTTTTCCTTTTTGTACTCTTACCCCACAATTTTATTCTCTCTAGTATCGCTAAGCTTGAAAAAAGGAATAACCTTTTATCCCAGAGATAATCGACAATGTTGTCTACTGACTCCTCAAGATCAAAGAGGCAATAGAAGACAGTTCTATGCCTGCTTCAACTTCGATCGTCTTGTCATCAGAACACATCTGAATAAAAAAAAAAATCTATTAGATTCTTAACTGAATATGTGTATGAATTTTAAAGTTGAATACTATGAAGTGATCAATGCTAAAGGAGTTCTTTTACGAAATAGTTGACCGCATGGATCATTATTGCTTCATTGATCTTAGAGAGGTCAGTAGACCACCTTGTCACTTATCCCCAGGTTGATGAAGGCTATTCTTTTTTCTAAGTTTGATGGTGCTAGGGAGAATAAAATTGTATGGCAAGAGTACAGATAAAAAAAGAAAAAAGAACGAAAGAAAAATACGTAAAGATTGATAAATTACCTAATTGGTCATTGATGTTTGCGTAAGATTTCCACGAGGTCATTGAATTTCAAAAGTTGCCTCATTAGTCTCTGAACTTAACAAATGTAACCACATTCATGACTGAGAACTTCAAAAGTTTCCTTATTAATCACTGAACTTTATAAAATGTAATCACATCCATCACTCAGTGACTAATGGAGAAACTTTTATAAAGTTCAGTGACTAACGGGAAAACTTTTGAAATTTAGTGACCTTCTGAAAACCTTACGCAAAGGTCAGTGACCAAACATGCAATTAATCCGCAATAACCATCAATTTGATTATTGAATTCTCATTTCTAGAATTATGAATGTGTGGATTTCTCCCTAAAGTTTGTGTCCTTCAAAGACTGCTTATTTTTTCTGCTGTGCAGGTATGAAGGACTTGATCGTTTGATTAGGTTGAGGCTACAGCTTCGGCCAAATTCCTTTTCTTTTGTTGCTACAAAAGTAGCGGCTGATGGTATAATCTTTGGGCCTTTCGATTTACTTGTGTTTTTCACTTACATGGGGTTTTCGACTGGGAAAAGTGCTGCTCAGGTGAAGGAAGATGTGAAGAGAGATTTTCTTCCAGCCTTAATTTTGGAGGGAGGTGTATGGCCAATTGTTCAGGTGGCGAATTTCCGATATATCCCAGTCAGGTATCAGCTTCTCTACGTGAACCTTTTCTGTTTGTTGGATAGCTGCTTTCTATCGTGGGTCGAGCAACAAGAAAACGCCCCCTGGAAACAATGGTTCAAATCTTTTTTGAGTTTAAAAGAACAAGAAGGAAAAGGTGGTTAATTCCGTCTGCAATACTTAGTTGATTTCTTGTTTGGATTCAATGGTCATCATTGGTAAATACATTTCCTAAAAGGATGAATCGTTGACAGTTTGAATTGAATTTCATATCTGTTTATGGCTTCAAATTTAAAGAAGACATTGAATGTTCTTTAATTTGTACTAATCTTCCTAACAAGAGCCTAGCCATGAAATAGCCTTCATGAGTATCAGAAAATGTAAGAGAATTGATTTCAGTTGCCTTTTTATTCATTTACAGATTCTTTTCCATTATTAGTTTTTTTTTTTGATAATTTAGCCTAATCTGAGCATTTCGTTTTGCTGCGAATTGTTATATCATGCTTGAATTTTCTGTTTTTCCCCTTTTCATTTTATTTTTAACTGAAAGCACGTAACAATTTTGACGAGCAGTTACTTCATTTTAGTTGGGCAGGGGCGAGATGCTTGATCTCTCGAAGAGCCCAAGCCTTCTTTTTCGATTCCAAACAATGCATCTCTAATGACTCTACTACTCACTAGCATCATAGTCGTCCTTCATGTTTCAGAAAGCGTAAAATTCATCCTCCAACTATGTACAGTGTCACAAGTCCAATTATTAAAATACGGTAATTTAGTCCTCTAAGTTAAGGATGGCAAAAGCCTGTTCAACCAAATGCTCGTGGAGCCCCGTTCCACTCGGGGTGGGGATTACCCGTCTAATCCGGTAAACCGGACAAGGACGAGGCGAGGGTCATTGACCCAAAGAGGGTGCGGGAAACACAGTTCCCCATTTTGCTATCTTTTAAAGTTAATTTTAAATTTAATTTTTTTTTAATCAAATAAAGATAATAGATTTATTATCATTTTTAAAGAGAATATAAGTTGTTTTTAACAAATTGGTAAAAACATAATATTGTTTACTAATTAAAGACATAAAATTATAAAAGCAAAAAATAAAATAAATAAAAAGTTAAAAGAAAAATAAATGGGGGCGATAAATGGAGCAGATGATCTGTCTCGCCCGACCTTGATCTCGTCTCGCCCCACTTTAATCGGGTATGAGAATGAGCCAAGATAATAAAAATACCCGACAGACGAGTCTCGCCACGTTGCCATTCCTACTCTAACTATGTCCTAGAATCAAAATTGTCCTCTATCTATGATATAGTATCAAAACCATGCTTCAACTATTCACTAGTGTTAATTTTGTCCTCGAACTCTTCCCTAGCTTCATCCTCCAACTATTTGCTAATGTCAACTCGTCCTCCAACTACCATGTATCATGAGAATTGTCCTCAATTGTTCACAAATGTCCACTTTGTCCTCAAACTCTTCCCTAGCTTGATCCTCAAACTATTTGCAAACATCAAACTCATCCTCTAACTATTATGTATCATGAAATTCATCCTCGAACTATTCACAAATGTCCATTTCTTCCTCCAATTACTCACTAGCATCAAATTCATCCTACATGTTTCTGTACACATCAAATTCATCCTTCAACTATCTACTAGCGTCAAAAATGTCCTCCAACTATCATATCGTGATAATTTAGTCCTGCAACTATGCTGAACATCAAAATCGTTCCCTAACTATTCACTAGTGTCAATCTCATGCTCTAACTGTTCCCTAGCATTAAATTCATCCTCCAAGTATTTGCAAAGTTAAACTCATCCTTGAACTATTACATAACATCAAAATCACCCTCCAACTATTCACAAGTGTCCTCTAACTACTCACTATCTTCAGATTCGTCCTTCTAGTAATTTAGACATATTTGACTCATAATTTTGACAAATTATGTGAAGTGAATTTTAAATATATGAAAAAAAGAAAAATAAATACAAAAAATCGAGAAAATGATAGTTTTGGTAAAACTTCTGATCTGAAAAAAGACCATTCAAATTTTAAAATTGGACTCTTCACTAAGTAAGATTATATTATCGTGGGATCTTACGTAGTGAAAATCTTTATTAAAATTCATCAATGATTAATAGATTTGATTTATCAAATAAATAGATATGTTTTTTTTTTTTTTTTTATAAATAAATATGTTTTTTTTTTTTTTTTGGTACACATGCATAAGCAGATAATAAATTTGATTACATCAATTTTTTTATGAAACAAGAATTTGAAACCAAAAAAATAAGAATTTCGAAGTTAATTACTTGCACGGTTCATCATGAATTCATAAAGTTTCTATTTGGTCCTCATTTTTTAATATTCATTTTAACCATCTATCTCTCAATAAATTTTTTTTACACGTAAGCTCATAACTTTTTCCTACTTTTGAATCGCACATTTTTCAAAAAAATAAAAAAAAAACTATTTCTCAGAAAATCTATTTTCAAAAAATCTATACGAAACAAGAGTTGAAATTGACCCGACATGAATCTTGTTCAAATCATGACCTCACGTTGAGGTCATACATGTGATTTTTGTAAGTTGGGCACACAACATAATAACAAATTCATCAGATTAAGATGTGGGTTTTATGTGAAATGAATACATACATTAATAAAAAGACAAATCTAAACCCAAAACCTAAGACAATGACGTCATTTTAATAAATAAGTCAAAAGAACATGAAAATAAGTGGTTAAAAGTGTTCGAATTCAAAGCCAATTACCAATAAACAATTAACTGACAAGAAAAAAGTGGATTAAAATACCATTTTTTTTTTTTTGTTATAGTTTCAAATTATTGAAATTTGAATCCTAACAACTCGTCCGTCCTATAGTTTTTGGAGGACACGAGCAAAGTTTGAAATTCACAATAGCTTGTTTAAATTTGTAGGTCTAGTCTATTCTTATTTTTTCATCAACGTGAGATTTTACTCTTAACAATATTTTTGATATGATTTCATGAGAATCGATTGAAGCCTTGAGACGGTTTCCATTGAAACAATAAATGAAGTTAAGACATGTCTTGAATAAATTTATAGAATTCTATGCATCGATAACAATGTTATCACGTGGTTCTTTCGATGGTAGATTAAAGAAAATATAAAAAAAATCAACATCATTTGATTTCTTTTGTAATTTTTAAAGATGAAAAAAAAAAAAAAAAATCAATCAGAATTATAATCCTTATGACCATGTCAATTTATTTATGATATTTATAAATGGCAATAAATAGAGAAATTAGAGTCCTAATATAGATACAGAAATACATACAAATGCATATAGGTGTCAATGTCTCGCTGCCCCGCACTAAACCATATAGAAAACTGACGCCAACCCTCTGTCTGTTAGCTTTTGGTGGGCTTCAAGTGAAGTTTGAAATGCACATACTTCACTGCCACTCTGTGTTTTTTCATTGTTGGAAGCTTCTCACTATTTGAGATACCCTCTTCATTTGGGGGGTTGAATTTTGGGTAGAGTCAGCTCATCATACTGAGGTTTATGTGGGGTGGGGTGGTGGGGTTGGAGGCCATATGCCCTTATCTTTTGGGGTGTCCTAGAAAAAGGTCCCATAAAAAAATATTCATATTTTCTTGTCTTGTAATAATTGGGATATAGGATAGGACATAAGCATATTGACATTCTGCCATGCAGATAAATCGCCGCTGCTTAAGGATCAAGCTCCCTGTACTCTGTAGACTCATGTACCCCGAAGAATAAATTGATGTGCTATTTTTGTACTTTAATTATTCAAGCTAGTCAGAGAAAATTTGAAATTGTATTAATTAATTAAAAATAAAAAAAACTCGAGTCTAGGAATATGAAAACCATTATATTTTCATTATGATGATAGAGGTGCTCGATGAATGACCTTAATTTTGTGCTCGAACAAGAGGACATGAGAGTTGTTGGCAGTACACATAAATCAAATAGTCACAATATTGTATGAGAAAAATCGATACAATTTTTGATGAAAATGAAGTTCTGCAAATTTTCCTTAGAAAACAGAAGAATATTTTGATTTAAAGTATGACAAAAATCATATATGGCCAAATCCCGTGGATACGTAGGAATTTTTTCATCAAGTGAGGCAAACAATATAGCAAGTTGAGAGTTGATTTTCCATTTGAAATGACATGTTGACTATAGAAGATGATATAGCTTGTTGAAGATGAACCGGGAATGTATAATTTTATTTGCCCCCATTTTGGGGCGTTGAAAATTTTTGGAATAGTGATTGATGGTAGAATGTGAAGTAGAAAAGTAATAAAAAATTTTAGATTTTTATGTAATATTATTTTATTTGATAAACGTGTGGTTGAAATGAAGAGAGAGAAGAAATTAATATAATGTAATGACAAAAAATGGGGACCAAACGGGGCGAATATTGCACTTAATTACAAAATACTTATAGCTTGCAGCGTTAAGAGCATAAATAAATGTCTCTCTTCAATACAAAAAAAATAGACGAAGCCCTTGTTTGGCTCCAATTTAAAAAAATTATTTTTCTTCAAACTTATTTTCAATTACATATTTTACGAAACCCACAACTTTTATCAACTTTTCAATCATACATTTCATCGATTTCTTATTAAAATCTACTAAAAACCTGATTTTTAACCAAATCAAACAGTGCGAAATTTATTTATTTTGAAAAGGTATATTGATGTAAAATGCAAATTCTTTTTCATGTCACTCCGACCAATTCATTGCACGACTCAACGAAATGTGTATTAGAATTAATATCCTAAAATTGACAAAGTATTACACTTGACATTTAACCTACCATAACGCTCCTCTTTTAACCGAACATGAAACCTACAAAAATGGCGTAGGACCATGTTTATTCACATGAACCAATAAACACAACATGCAAGAAGACAATTTATAGTGACATAAGCTTTTGCATCCTTTTCTCTATATAAAATGCACTTCCAAAACCACGACTGTTTAATTTGAATACAAATCCATGGAGATTCATCGATTCATACACAAAGTTTCTCGCATTTTCCCTTCTTCTTTGACTTCATGCCAGAACAGAACCCTAGCAGATGCAACAGAATCCTCCATTAACAACCCTAAGACCAGTCAAAATCGCCATGAAAATGAACTTTTTTCTTTCAAAAAGCCCCCAACAAATGAATTCAAGAATCCCAAAAAAACCATATTTTTGGGTTCTGATAGAAATGGAAGATGGCGTCCTCCTGTAACCCCGGTCTCGGGTTTGAATTTGAAAGGTAAGGATAAAGAAAGTTCTAAGAATTTTATAAGCCATAGTTCTTCATCCAACAGTGGGTGGTTTAGCGATGAAAAAACTGCAGCTGATGCAGAAACGAACACGTTTTTTAGCCTTTCAGCTACAGTTTCCTGCGAGTCTTTTACTGAATCAAGCCGGAGAATTGATAATGCCGTACTCACTGATCAATACAGCCGGAAAACCACCAAAACTAGCTGTAAAACAATTCAAAACCCTGTTAAATCCGTTTCAAAGGGGCAAAAAACCAGCAAAAAGAGCAGAAAAAATGAGCCGGCCATGAGGCCTAAAAAGATTGTCCCGGGATTTGGTTTTGAAGTTTCCGATATTTCAACTGAGATTTACTACAGTAATTCCAGGAGAGCTCACCGGAAAACCCCCCGGAAAACGCGAAAAACTAATCCATGTAGAAGATCAACGAATTCTTTTCGCCTTGTGGAGGATTGGACTGAAGAGAGTTATGCAATGGAGAAATGTTCAAAGGATCCACACAGTGATTTTAGGGCATCAATGGTGGAAATGATTGTGGAGAAGCAGATATTTGGAAGCAATGATCTTGAGAAGCTGTTGCACCGTTTCTTGTCATTGAATGAAGCTTCTTATCATGGAATTATTTTTGATGTTTTTAATGAGATTTGCGAAACATTGTTTTCTAACTGAATTTAGATTAATGTCATGTATACTTACTGATGTTTTTTTATTGTTGTTCAATGTCATATTATGCTTCTTGTTTCCCAAGAATTATGCCCTCGTTTGTTTTAGTTGAAATCAGATTTTTAAGTAGATTTAAAAAAAATAAAATGATGAAAGATATGGTCGAAAAGTAGATAAAAGTTGTGGGTCCCATAAAATGTATAGTTGAAAATGAGTTTGATAAAAAATCAATTTTCAAAAATATGGGCTCAAACAAGGACTATATTTCATTATTTAGAAAATAGATTAATCTATACTCGATGAAGTCCACATCCTAGTATATGTTGGTCGTGTAGAACTTAATATACTACGTACTTTTTCTCTTGACCATTCGACCTAATTTTAGGGCTACTTTGAAAAATTCGTACCAGTAATTTTCCTCCTATATAAAGCAGATTATGACGAGTCTTGTGTTATAATAGAAAGAAACCAGAGAGAAGCGTGAGCCTGAATAATCTTTTTCTTTGATGCAATGCAATTCTTTATCGTATCGGTGGACTTACGTAGCTCTCAAAAAATTTGGATCATGTGTTATTACTTGACCACTCGACCTTAAGTCTAGCACCGAGTGAATATTACTTGAATGTAAACTTTTGAAACTTAGTTAACATGAACCCTGCTACTTCTCTCGGGATTAAATTTCGGATCAAAACAAATGACGCTCCCCTATTGGAGGGGGGGGTGTGTCAACAGACCCCTTGGCGTCCCTGGTTTGACCCAAGATTTAATCTCGGGACAAACAACAATATTGGTTGAACATTATCTTGTTAATTAGTCTCGAGTGTATTTTGCACTTTCCATTAAAATATTTCACTCTATTTTTTATTTTCTGATCAATAAATTTTAAGCGGGCCGAATTTTGAGACAGAAAATTCTTGTGCCTAAATACTTCTTATGGATTGTAAAGCAGTGGAACAGGCCCAGAAAAGTTTCTGGTCTTAAAATAGTTTTGGTAATGGGCCATTTATAAACATTGAAGCCCATGGGCTAAAAATTCAAGAATTTTGGCAAGGAAAAGTTCCCTTTCAAATTTGAAGAACTATCAAGATTTTCTATTGTTAAAGATACATAATTCGAAATGTGACATCTGTAACGAATTTTTTTGATCAAGATGAATTAGATTAGGAATTTTACTCTTCGATATTTTAGGACGCGGTTAGAATTTTAAAAGTTCTATCTATATAATTTTGAAGCTACTTTTCTACTTGTTATATATTACGAAGATGACTCAATTAAAAAAAAGGATAAATGGAGTATGTCTACGTGACATGAAGTTTGAATTAATTTGTTCGTTTGTTTTATTCTCAAGTCTTATGATCTTCTTGACGTCCAAACTTTGAGCGCCCACCTCATACTCTCAATCGTCCATTCGTCTTTTTACACAAGTTTTCCGATTGAATAATTACTTCTTCATGGTCCGCTCTATTTCACGTCGATATAGTAGGGTGCACTTGAGTATCGACCAATAATACATAACCGATCCGAAATAGGTTCAATTCCTTACTAAATATTGTTGGAAAAGCTTCAATTCTCAAAAATTAGAAAATGAAGAAGGAAAATCATATCCATTGTCAAATGATGTCTTCGAATTCTTAACGGGCCATTTCACATTAATATCTCATCACAAATTTGAGTTGATTGATTGATTAACTGGGCTTCTCTTAGGAGTATATGAATACTTGTTTTCTTATCTATACTTTTTGAGAGGAATTTAAATGAAAAAAAAATAAACAAATAATTTTCTACACTACTATGAGAATGATAATGAAAAAATAATGATGGTTAAAACATGAGCTTAATAATGGTGCAATGAGTAGAGCAACAAAAAAATTAATTTCTTATAAGCGATGTATATCATAGAGTGACGCATACGATAAAGTATTCGAGTGTAAAAACTAAAATGTAGGTTTAACAAAAAAAATACTTTAATTTCTTTCATATTTCTATCCCTATTTCTTTAGTTTTCTTCAATTAAATAATATTAATTGACATCTCATCTAAAATGTAGGATATGAGTCCTATTTAAAGGTCACGTCACTTAAATGTCACATAAACTGATCGTCAATCTAGATAGATAACATTACTCGTCTGAAAGTATTTATTTGTTAGCATAAAAAGTATTATAGAATTTTAAAATAAACTTTATATATTGGAAATGTCACATATAGCATAACTATGTCTTCAAGTTATGGGGGTGGGTTGGAATTGCCTCATTAAGTTATGAACTCTACAATTTTCGAAAAGCCATTGACAAATTTTAGCAAACAAGATAAGAGCCGAAAGGGTGAAAACATGTGCATGGAAAGGAAACAATCATATGCACAATGGTGGACGCGTTTGGTTTTGCATTTAGAGACATATACGAAAGATTAGACTTAATAGAAATGCATTATGAACGAAAGATGGGCTAATATTGAGCGTATTAATGACTATGAAAGTGACCATGAAAAAAAATTTACATGATGGATAACAACGAAGAGCATGAAGACGATGCTAGAATAGAAAGTTCTTTATTTAACCAAAGAGATTTGAATCTTTAGATTCCTTGTATATAGAGTCTGTTTGGTATCGATTAAAATTGAAAATATGGTCGTTATTGGGTCTTACCCGTCTAATAAAAGTCAACAATAACGGCTAGTTTTTCAATTTTAATCCGATTTTAATCTCTACCAAACGGACTCATAATATTTTTTTCCAAACTCGTCCCAAAGGCTAATCGACCCTTCTGAAAGATCAATTGGATCAAGCTGGGAAGATTAAATTATTAATGATAAATAATTTTCCCCACAGTATAAGGGACTATTGTCCATATCATCTCATTTAATTCTAGGAGAAATACAAAATTTAATATTAAGGTAGAAGCAATATCAAACATCCTGCCTAGGCATGAATGAGCAGTAGCAAATTAAAAACACACACACACACACACGGGTCAAGTGCTTTATCTCCAACTATGTAATCTAGATATTTGATCAAGCATGTACACAAATATTTCTTACTGAAAAGGGAACCAATAATCAAATAAACCGAAGGGAAGAATTGAAAGCCATTGACGAAATTTTAGTGCAACTCAACTTTAAAGTCGTTTCATCACTTTCATGGATATCACCTCAATCAAGAACAATATATTTAAACGGTTCAAACATTGAATTGAAAAAGTTAAAGGGTTCATAATCAAAATGTTCGACCATGACCAAATATGAGAATATTCATATCGATATATCATGATACAGGGTTAATTACCTCAATAGTCACTGAACTTTACCGAAAGTTTCCACCAAGTCATTGAACTTTAAAAACTACTTTGTTAGTCACCGAGCTTTCGAAACTACAACCCCATCCATCACCGAACTAACTTTCGTTAAAAAATTTGACGAAACTGATGATGTCACTAACGGAATATCTTACGTGGCACGTTTTGAGTGACGTGAAATTTTTTATGATGGATGGGGTTGCAATTTCGA
>CAIGRS010106356.1:4730-16771 GCA_903798395.1 Fraxinus floribunda | reverse complement strand
AAATAGTGATTTGATGAAAAATATATAGTAAAAAATAAAGAAATTTTTTGAATTTTACATGTAATATTATTTTATTGAAAAATGTGCGGTTAAATGAAATGAGAAATATATTTTGGAATCAAACGAAGTCTATCATTTAAATATAATAATTATCTTGTTCAAACTGGACATTTATAATTTTGTTGTAAAAATTAGCAATATTCACCAAATGATATTGTGTCCAAATTTTGTATAATTAAAAGGAAGAGCATGAGTTTAAATTTTTATAATTGCATTTAAGTGCTAATATGCATCATATATAATTCTGGCGAAATTTATAACAAATTTCATGTGTGCCACAATGGTCAAGAACCCGATATCGTGGAGTAGAGGTCATGGGTTCGAAACCCTTCCCCTTTATAACATTTCTTTTGGCAAAAATTGTAGATTTTAAACATAATTACACTAAAATGGTTGGCAAAAAGATTCGAAACTGGGACCTTTGGGTTGATTATACAAGTTCCTGCCACATGAGCTACAAGGAATTCATGAAAACAAAGGAACTTACCAAATATATATAAATAAAACATTTGTTCCTTGTCTAAAAGAAAAAAACTGTTCCGGCGGACCGAGCACGGGTGGCCGCCAGGGCTCGCCGGGTGCTGGGTCCGCCACTGACCATATATACACAAGTTGCATATGTAAATACAACTCATAACAACCTACAACTTTTCAATTACACATTTCATCAACTTTTATCAAAATCAATTAAAAATCTAATTTTAATCACCACCAAACAAGAGCTTAATCAATGTGAATGGATTAAAGTAGAAAGGATTTCACTCGTTTATCTCAAGGTTCAATCTTCTGTATTTTCAAAACCACTGCCACCATCACGTCGAAGATCCCTTTATGTACTGTTAACTTCTATGATTATCTTTGCATCAAAGGCATACAGCATTCCAATTGTTCCGTGTGTAAAGGCTATGCTTTCCAATGAAATGGTTGCGCTTTATCCTTTAAACTTTTCTTTCTTTTTAACTGGTTAAATTCCTCGTGCTTGGCTTATAGAAAACTGCTTGTCCCTGACAACAAATTGCGGGATAATTTTCTCGTTATGTCTTCCATTCTTCATATAAAATTACAAGATATTTTGGATACAAATTATATATGGAAACTACCTATTATTTACAAGGAAATATCTAATTAGCCATAAGTAAATAATATTCTAATATACTAATAGTCCCAACCTAAAACTTTGTTTCGCTTTAGTCACCAAATTTTTTCTTATAAGTTAATCTCTGAACTTTTATTTTATCTCAGCTTAGGTACTATGTCTACCTCGGTATGCTGAACTAACAGAAATGTTGACATGGCTAACGAAAATGTTGATGTGGCATGAATCCATGTGTGCATCATTTTAATAGTCCAAATTAGGCAAAAATGCATCTTGTTGGATGTGGTGTGAATTCTTTATTTATTTATCATTTCTTTATAAATCGAAACCAGCTGATCCAACAATAGCCCTTTTTGCCTAGCTCGACAATATGAATAATTAACTAAAGAATTTTTGCCAGTTCAGCAGGATGAAGTGAAATTAAGTTCAATATACAATCAATTCAACTATCAACTGTCTTAATATGGTCGGATGTGACTTATCATTTCCATACCTTCTTTATCTTATCTTTTGCATTTCTCAGGTTGATCCCTTTTTGTGTTTAGTCAAAGACTGCAAGTTGCAAACTGTTGATGCAGAATCTGATCGTGCAAAAACTATGTATGGATCCGAAGAAGACAATTATTCTGCTCTGAAATGTCTGTCAGAAATGAATCTCACTGAGGACCAGACTCGGGAATCCTTAGTTTCCGTTATAGTGAAGAATTTGGATAACTTATCAGATGTAAAAATTTATTTAGACAGTGTAAGCAATAGGGAACCTTGTTTAATAGATCAGTTCAAAAACAATTGAATGTTATTTTGTGCAGTTCGAAGAATCAACAATACAGGATCAGTTGCTCAAGGAATTTAAACCTGATGATGTTTGTCCTATGGGAGCACAGTTGTTCGCAGATACTCCGAATAGATTGCATCAGCTGAACTCAAATAAACATAAATCTGTAGAAAAGGTAAATTAATTTGAGAGAGTGCTTTGCATTCTATTTTTCGAGACCTCATGATTTCTCTCTTACCATGGTTCAGGTTGCTTCTACTATTGGAATAGACGATTCTTTTCCAGATTCAGTTGGAAGCAGTTTCGCACACAATCCAAATTTGGCCAATGAAATTCCAGACTTTTTGAGTGTTGATCAACTTCTCGAATCTGTAAGTCACTCTTCCATGCAGTTCTATGTGATGTTATTTACTTCAGCGAAAAAAGATCCCCGAGTGGCAAATCTGTCTTAATTCCTGTGGAGTATGTCGTTTAAAACATGCACTTGAATTTGATATTAGTTGAAGAAGCTCTTTTCCTACTATTGGGTGTGATACCTTCTCAAATTTATTACTCCTTCCCAATTAAATTCCTTGAACATTTAACTAGAAATGTTCACACATTGTGTCAGGTGCTCATTAGTAGGTGTAATGTGAGAGTTAAATCTACTGGACGCTGCCGGTTTTCTCGAGAATTGAGAAGTTTAAGTGGAGATGTCACTCCTCAATTTTTACCTCATACACACAAAAAACCAGCTCCCTTAGAATCATTTATCTAGCATTTGAAGCTAGAGCGACCTAATACAAAGAGATGAATACTCAGCCCCCGTTTGTTTCTCATTATTCATTCATAAAAATAAAAAATATGATTGTTATTCATCACATCAAGTCATCAACTTTGAATTTCTATCTTTTGTGTGGCACAATAACAACTATATTTTCGTTCTCATTCTACAATAATGAGAATCAAACGGGCCCTCAATTTATCCTTGTAATAAAAAAAACTCTTCTCGATGACTCCACAAAAGCCAACATATTTTTGCAACCTCTCCCCAGTATAATATGTTACAATTCCCTCTAATATAACCGGTGCTTATTTTGTACTACTTCTAAGTGCTTATAAGAAGTGGTTCTTATTGAATATGAGGATAATTAGTGAGTAATAAACTCTGGATCCTGCGGCTTATTTTGTAGTACTTCTAAGTGCTTGTAAGAAGTGGTTCTTATTAAATGTGAGGATAATAATTGAATAATAAACTGTAGATCTCGCGGAATATGTGGATAATAAATATGTTTGACTGACTTCAATTATAATTTGATCAGTCAAACATGCTATGATACTTTACGACATCCTCTACTCGACGATTCTTAGCTTTTATTTCTATTTATTTATTTTGTATTGGTTTTCTTCTTCATGCGTTGCTTTTTAGGTTGAAATTGGCTTAGTTTCACTAATCCAATTGATTAAGTTATCGTCATAATTAGATACTATGCAAAAGCATTAGTCACTATCAGATATTATTGTATAATTTTCCAACTTGAATTAAAATTTTACTTTATTCAGTTCAAGCACATTCAAACGACTGATGATTTCTCAATATCATCCCACAGAACTTAATAGAGTTCGAGATTATAATGCTAAAAAATTTGTTCGTGCACAGGTCTTGGAGACTGCACAAGAAGTTGGGAGACTTTCCGTATGCACTGGACCTGATGCATCTTATAATGAAATGGCAAATCACTGCGAGTCACTTTTGATGGGAAAGCAGCAGAAAATGTCTCTAATAAATCGACATAGTCTAGGAAGTCTCTCAAGCATATCCTCAAGGAATTCCGATGAAGGCGAGAAACAGACAGCTTCGCATGTCCTTGCTGATATGGGGTTCCAAAAGGTACTTTCTTTTTCGTATAAATCTCCACTGCCACATGCTCTGATAAATTATGCCATCTGGGTATCTGTATATAATAAATATCACCTACAATATGAATAGGCGCTACATCACACTATTTACATACAGAACACGAGTACATTATGCATTAGATTCATCTCGTTTAATGAGTTTGCTTCTATTTTTTTTTTTTTAAGATTCTATTTAATTTCTTTCACCAATTGAAATTAGCAGGGCAGGAATCCAACCCTGGACGTACCCAAAACTCCTCGTCAACCATCAATCAGCGAGGTTTCCATGCTATGTGCAGCTGAATATAAGCATCATCCACAATCCTTTATGCTTCCAGCATCAAGTCCGTACGATAATTTTCTAAAAGCTGCTGGATGTTGAAACGATAGAGGAGATTCGTATATTCTCCAATGCTCCCATACTGCAAGCAGATTCGGCTTCTGAGATTAGGAGGATGAGCCCTACAAAATTTGGTATAGAAAAAATCAGTGACATGATCAGGATTGACTATGTGTGAGTTCCCCTTGGGTAAAATTCATGTATGCATCAGGGCACATTCCAGATTTTCATGCTGAATTTTAGCAAGAGTGAAGGTTTTTCATCAGTGTTTCACCTTCATCATGTTGGAAATGTACATGTACTTGTTCTCCCTCCGTGTTTGTCTGTAAAGTGTACTGAACATGTTTTTGTGGAAATTAAAAATCACATAAAGAACTTGCATCTTATTCTGGTCCATTGTGAGTTGCCAGGGGCCAGAGATACAGATGATCGACAAATTATGTCACTATTTGATCATGAGAATCTTGATCTCTTACTTTTAAGTAACTTTTTTATTTTCATGCATGTTTGAATGTTGCTTTTTCACTAAAGAAGTTACTAATTTTTTTGGCTAAAAATAGGTAACTTGCTTTTAACTCGGATCAATTAAAAAACTCGTTGATAAGCTCAGCCAGACATGCTTTATTGTCAAGGTATGGAATAAGGACACAAATATTTAGGGGAAAAAATAGAAGAGAAAAAAAGAGATTAAAAAATGCAACGACTGTTTGGGAAAATTTGTATTAAAGAATAAAAAGAAGTTAAGATCTCATCTGCGATGTTATTCAACAATATCTAATATTATACCAAAAGTCACTACCGAAGCACCTTTTCCTTATATATCACTTATTTAAAATCAACTATGTAGAAGAATCATTTCCATTTAACAAGAAAAAAACTCGTGGTGGAAAAATAAAAATCTCTCAGCTAACTCAAAGATGTGGCAATTCCATATCTTTTCTAGAGAATCTCCTTTCAGCACAACTAGTACACGTGATTTACATCAGATGCAGATCCTTGGTGGAACTGACTCGTTATATCATCTGCAGCAACTGTTAATGAATTCTGCACGATATCGATGCTTAAACTTTGGTAGACACCAATGAAAAAACATTTATTGTTAATAAAATAAACTAAAAACTGAGAACTCTGTAGACAAATGGGATGGATTATAAGAAAGGAAAACAAATCATATCTGCAACAACTGCATTCTTGTTTAAGAAAGCGAATCCCAGTCAAAAAGAAGAATCGATTTTGTGGGGAATTCTCTAAAAACATTCCAAGTACACGAGGAAGATTTAGTCATTAAGATGCAACCCCTCAATATTTCATTTTATATTTGAAGGCCTACCACATAGCAGTAATACAGTGTTTAATCTGATAGGACACTCTTTTATGTCGTCCTTCTAATTCATCTTCTCTATCATTTCAACTTTCATTCTCGACAAGTTCTTGTTACACAACTGAAAAAGGATAGGAAGACACGGTATCTAACCCGGGGAGTTAACAGAAAATGGCAACTAGAGTTGGGAATTAAGAGATGAACCCTGATGAATTCCGCAACATTAGTTTTGCGTGATTTCTTTAAGCATTTCAACAACCTTTTTCATCATGGGCCGTTTGGCTGGTGTGCTTTCGGTGCAAAGTAGTGCCACCTTTAGAGCCGCAAGCATTTCTTTTCTCCAAGCAAACGAGACGGTGCTTAGCCTTGCATCAAGAATCTGCTCGGGGGTTTCCCCTCGCGCAGGTGCAGTATGAACCCACTTCACCAAATCTATGCCTTCACCAAATTCCTCATCAACTGGTAGTCTAGTTGTAAGGATCTCAAGCAACACGACTCCATAGCTATAAACATTTCCAGGTGCCGTAACTTGCATTGTATACGCGTACTCTGTTATACACAAAGCATTAGACATATTATAGTGGAAGAAAGAAATTCATTGATAAGCATTCCAAAGGAGTACCTGGAGGAATATATCCAAACGAACCGGCAACAGCACTAATACTTGCCGTCCCTCTGGATGGGTCGAGGAGCTTTGATATTTCAACTTCACCAACCAAAGGCTTAAGATTGGAATCTAGAAATACATTACTGGATGAGATATCGAGGTGGATAATGGCCACATGATGAAGGAATGCTAACCCTTCTGCCACTCCGATGGCAATGGCAAGTCTTGATGACCAGTCTGGGTTATAATCTGGTTTCTTCGTAGAGTCGTGAAGAAATTGGGCCAATGTCCCATTTTGAAAGAATTGGTGCAACAAAAGAACAGCGTCTTCATAGATTACAAACCCCATAGGTCTCATCAGATTGTCATGAGAGAGTTTACTCAGTTTTTCGAGTTCTCTGATCATCTTGTTCTGATGATGGATTATAGTTTTATCCATCGATTTCAATTTCTTGACAGACAAAACCATCCCTGAAGGCATGTCCGCTCGGTAGACATTGCTAAACGTTCCACTGCTGAGCTTGTTCGACTCTTTCATGGTTGCTTTGGCAACTGCTTCAAACTCGATAGCCTGCCTATGGTTTTCAATAAAAACATTTCCTGCTAATATCACTGGCTTATTAGTAGTTTCATCAGCAGAAATTCCCGCATCTTTGGCCTCTTTTTCTTGTTTCTCCCTCATCATAAAAAGCAAAACAACCACCGTCACAGATACAAAAACCGCCAAACCAGAACCAATAACAGCTAATATAATCCTGTACGAGACCTTATGATGGTAATCGTGATGACCATAAGCATCCAAACTTCCACATAAAATACTTAATGGATCACCACAGAGCCCTTTGTTTCCAAGAAAGCTCGAATTTGGGCTCTTTTGGAATGGCACAAAAGAAGGTATAGGACCAGTGAAATGATTATTCGAAAAATTAACCTCTATCAAGCTGAGCATGCCCTTCAGAGTCACCGGAATATTTCCACTGAGCTGATTATTGGAGAAGTCCAAAGAAACCAACTTGTCGAGTCTTCCCAGCTCTTGGGGCAATTGTCCATGGAGATGATTTGAGCTTAAATTAAGTGCAATCTGCAAGTTCTTTATATGGCCAATCTCGGGAGGAATACTTCCTGTCAGATAGTTACTTCCCAATTGTAACTCAAGCAGTTTCGTGCAATTCCCGATCTCATGAGGTATCTCCCCTCTTATCGAATTCTGACCTAACAGCAGGTATTGCAGTTTAGATGTGTTGCAAATGCTCTCTGGTATGGAGCCATTAAATCTGTTGTTGCTTAAATCAAGCTTGTTAAGATTCTTGCCCCTGAGAATCGATGTGGGAATCTCTCCAAACAGACTATTCCCAGAGACAATCAACTCCTGCAGATTGCTGAGATCTCCAAATTCAGTCGGGATGGTTCCCGTGAAGCCATTTGAGGCTAAATTGAGGAGAGTGAGATTAGAGCATTTTGCAAACTCGGAGACAATCTCGCCCGAGAGATCATTGTTATCAGCTTCAAAGTATGTAAGGCTGCTGATATTTCCAATATCCGTAGGAATGCTCCCAATCAACTTGTTGTCCCCAATCCTAATACTCGAAAGGCCTTTACATTTCCCAATCGATTCAGGAATACTGCCGGCCAATAAATTCTGCGTCAAAACCAAAACTTCAAGCTTCTCCATAGCGAAAATGCTCTCAGGAATCGGGCCCTCTAGCCTATTCGAATGAAGGTTCAATAACTCAAGTCCGGAAAATGCACCTAAATTATCTGGAATCGTACCACTCAACTCATTTTCATATGCAGTAAAAACTTTCAGACTAGTCAAATTTCCCACCCACAATGGGATAGAACCATTCAATCTATTAGTAAATATTTGAAACTCCTGCAAATTCTCTAGACTCTCAAGCTCATCAGGAATCGAGCCAGTTAGCCAATTGTTCGAAAGATTCAATGCTCTAACATTTCGGAGTCTACTGAATTCCACAGGTATTGAACCATCAAATTTATTAAATGAGAAATCAAGAAATTCAAGCTGAGATAAATTCCCAAAAACTGGTGGGATTTTTCCATGGAAATTATTGTTTGAAAGATCAAGCCACTTTAGCCCTTTGAGCTCAGAAATTAGAGTGAAATTACCTTGAAGCCCATGCCCAGAAAGATCAAGCCTCTCCACCATTGAATCGTTTAAGCTGCAAATTATTCCAGGCCAAGAACAGTAGTCTGAGTTATTAACACCCCATCCAGATAATCTGAACTCTTTCTCAATGGCTAATAATGTAATCTCTTCATAAAAAACCTGAGCAATCACAAGTTGAGACCTCAAGAACAACCCAAAAAGCAAAATATTCAACAAACTTAAAATTGCCATTCTTGGGTTGCCTTCAAGGTATATATAAATAGAAAAGAAAAAGTCTTTTTTCTTCCTCTCAAAGAACCCAGAAGAGGAATCAAAAGACTAAATGTTTCTTGAACTTTGCTCAAAAAACCCACTTGAAGGTCTCATTTTTCTTGAACCGGGGCTTGTTCCAGAGTTGTTGATATTTAAGAAAACAAAATGTAAAGACGACAATAAATTCAAACCAAAAAATGCAAATCTTTGTACAAAAAGAAGTGGAGTTGAGGATGAGGAGTGTGAGGATGAGGAGTGTATGTAAACTAGAACAAGGTTGCAAGAAAATGGAGAGAAATGAAGACGATGAAACAACAACAATAGTAATGTGTTTTGGGTAACTGCTTTCACGGGTCAGGTGTTTTGTGCACTGTCGGGGAGAGAGAGAATGCAAAATGAAAATCCAACGTTAGCTTCACGAGAAATGAGCAGTCATGAGTCAATGTAACTGTTGAGGGCAGCCTGCAACTGCTAGTCTGCTGTCTGCTGAAATTTTATTCTTTATACATATGTATTATTATGCGTGTGCATGTATATGTATATGTGTTTGGGATACTATTTTTTGTGATTTTTCCTCTATTTCTCTTGGACGTATAGTTAGAGCCTTAGAGGTATCAATTGGGTCGATTTTGAATCATGTATCGATTTGTGCCATGTCATCAACTTTATATCTTCTTTAGCAATTTAAATTCATAAATTGATATTTTTTATCAAACACACTATCAGTAAAAGCATATTAACCCATTGGAAGTTCCATGCATTTATCATGATGAACTAAACTCGTTTGTCAGAAAGAGTTTGACATTCTCCTTGACCGACACTCACATACGCGTGAGACCCGTGTGGGATCCATGTAAATAAAACTTAACATAGCAAATCGGCCCACATCCGAAAAATTGAACATATTTTAATGCATCTACCTATCTATCAACTTGTTTTACATTCTATTTGGAATAAACACATAAATAATGAAAGTAATAAAGAATGATAATAATATTGTATTAAAATTTGTTATTCTTTAACACATTACTTGCATCTTCAAGTATAATAATCTTTTACTAGCACGATAATACTTTTTAACAAAGTTTCAAACCCTAAAATTTAACCGTTCTACAAAATAATATTATTAGTATCTGTGATAGAAAGGATTAAAAAATACCAAAAAATATTAAAGAAGCAATTAAATTAAATTCTTATATATAATACTATTAGTCGGCTTACAACTACACAGCATGGTGCACGAAATTTTTAAGAATAAAATAAAATATGCATCTAGGATTCCATGCAAGTGGGCTCTTATATGTTCTCTGTCAGTTATGTCATTCTCAATGGGCATAATTTAAAAGCCTTGAAAATCGTTAAAAAAAAAATGTTAAAAGACAATTTTCTAGACATTTAATTTTGTGGATAATATAATATATATAAAGAACAAAATATTCTCTAAAAAGCATATAAATAAAAAAGAAAATTACCCATTTTTATGCGAAATATATATATTTCATTTTATAATTTCAAGTACAAACATAAGGACATAACAACAGTTTTATTAGTGTCCCAATACATAGATTTTCATCCTTAATTTTTCTTGAAATTTGTGAAGCTCATTTTGTCCTCTAATTGCTTGTTTGTTGCTATGATTCACAAATTAATTACTAATTGAAAGACATTTAAAGATCAATTTGGTAGGGATTTTAATTCAATTAAAATTAAAAATATAACTGTTATTGAGTCTCACTCGTATAATAAAAGTCAACAATAACGACTAATTTTTTAATTTTAATCCGATTTTAATCTCTACCGAACACGCCCTTTATCACTAAGTTCATGTTTGGTACACTAATAGAGGGTGTTTGGTAGAGATTAAAATCGAATTAAAATTGAAAAACTAACCGTTATTGTTGACTTTTATTAGACGAGTGGGACCCAACAACAGCCATATTTTCAATTTTAATCTGATTAGTAGCCTAACCAAACAGGCTCTAAATTTTTCATTTTCATTCTTCTACTCTTTTTCAACTGCATATTCTTTAATAAAATAATATTTTCCATCACATCAATAACTTTCCCTTCTTTTTCAATTACACATTCTCCATCAATCTACTATTTCATAATACATTCTTCCAATTATAACTTAAAATTTGTGATATATTTAGCATATATTTTTTAAGCACATATTCTCTACTAATTTTGCTATAACTTAAAAATTGTTAAAAAAAAAATGAGATCAAAGACAATAATTAACTTTAACAATATATTTAATTATGATTTATAACTTTCCAACTATATATTTCAGCTACTTTTATCAAAATCTACCAAAACTTTTATCAAAAAACTTGTCAAACTATCTCTAAGGCATGTTCGGCCGTGGATAAAATATATGTTAAACTTACTTATAAGCTATTTTGTAAAACATATATTTGAAAGTTATTTATATTACTAATAAAATCTATTTTTCTAGAAAAATAATTATTAATTTACTTTCTAGAATTAAGTTCAAAGTTTAACGCAAAGATCAAAAGATTGGTCATTGTGAATAGTTTTAGTTTTAGTATTTAATATTTCCTTAATATTTTAGTATTTAATATTTTAATTCCTATAATGATCTTATGATACTACAAAGATGTGTTTTTTATTATAAAAAGTTACACGAGCTTGTTCATTGTGACCCCCCGCTAATGTAGTCTCGACGATTTCTATTATTTTTTCTTAAAATGCCTCAATGATGACTAATGTATGTAATTATAAACATGAATTATGAAATGACTTATTGGAATATTTTTATATATATAAAAGGACTTATTGAAATCACAAGAAAATGCACCCAATTATTTCGAAAATACACTTTTGTGACTTTTGTTGTATGATTGAAATAGTAGTCACTATTACACACTCAAATCCTTCGCAACAAACAAATAGAAGAGAAGGCAAAGTGGGACCCACATTAATGGGCAGAGGGTGTGGCATTATTGGACGGTGAAGGGCAGGTCTGAAGGGATAATAGGCTGGTGGCCACCGCCTTATAAAAGGCTGAAATGACTGGAAAAAGTGAAAGTGGGAGTAAAATAATTGCTCAACTTCAATTTTTTTTGTAATTCATTTCATATTAATGTATTATAACTTATAATTCATTGAAATACTTTTACATAAAAAAAATATACTTATTTTTCTAACATTCAAGGATGAAGGATCCTTGCATTTATGAGTGAATACAGTTGGATTCGATTTAGTTTAGAGTGTCACTAAGAATTCCATAATCAAATCAAACAGAATTAGACGATAATCAATTGATTCTAATTTAACTTGAGCCCTTCGGAAAAAAAAAACAATGCTTGCCACTACAATAATCGATGAACGAAAAGCAAAATGGCTTGGATATTGGGAAAATTTTCCATCTATATTAGACAAACAAAGACGACATTAATAGATGCCCTTTGCTTTCTTCTTCTTCTTCTTCTTTTATTTTCCTTTTTTTTTTTTTTAATTGGAGGGTATATCGGTCATTTCATGTGAAAATTAGGGGAAGATGACGTTTTGCGCCAAAAAAATCAAAGGTAAGGACGTTCTGCGTCAAAAAATCAAACGTA
>CAIGRS010106283.1:0-11189 GCA_903798395.1 Fraxinus floribunda | reverse complement strand
TATGGGGTAATTTGGTCACTTGGAGAAGTAAGAAACAAAATGTAGTGGCAAGAAGCAGTGCCGAAGCCGATTTTAGAGCAGCGGCACAAGGGATATGTGAAGGGCTATGACTAAAGAAACTATTGGAAGAATTGAATGTTACGATAAAATTGCCTATAAAACTCTACTGTGATAACAAAGCAGCCATTGACATATCACTTAACCCAATCCAACATGATAGAACAAAACATGTNGGTGTATGTCCCTACAAAGGAGCAAAAAGCAGATATTCTCACCAAAGGATTGTCCCAACAAAGTTTCAACGATTTCACTGGCAAGTTGGAAATGATCAATATCTACAGTCCAACTTGAGGGGGAGTGTAGGAAATCGTGTATATGGAAGGATTAAAATCTTTCCATATATGTTGTAAATTGATAAATTATAGGCTGTAGATTTATTTCTCTTTATTCTCTTTATTATTTTCCTTTTTTAGCTCTGTTAATGTATTATAAAAAGGAGTATAGGCTGTAAGATTAAACTAACGAAATAAAACTTTATTTCTCTCGTTTCATTAAAGTAGACATAAGGAAATCATTAATACTTGTAGTAAAGATGAAAAGGAAGGAGTCTAGAAGTATTAAATAGAAACAAGACTCAAACATTATTTTGGAGCTTGCAAGTGATAGATTTTTTATCCGAGGGTCTTGGGAGCTATAAAGACATTCATACATCTTATTACCGGTAGCTACTCTGCATGCAGCAACCAGAACTGATTTCCATCATTCTACCTATCCTTCGTGAAAACTCAAATAATCTGGTAACAAAATGAGGTAGGCTTCCATTGGACTCTATAGTTAGCTGTCTCGTCCAATAGTATAAAGTTGATTGCTGAGAAAGAACAAATTCACATTTGAGGTTTTAAATTGAAGCATACACATAGGATGAGGATAACTTTTGCCACTAATTTTAACCTTGAAGAGGTGCATTCTGCTAAGCATCTTGTGATTACATTATGTTCTTTCAGTAGTCAACTTAATAGCATAAACTGTTAAGTTGCAATTCTTTATTTTGCTTCTTAATTTGTTTTATTGACCCTAGGGAATTACGAGATTGCACCGTTGTCCTGGTTGGAATGCTTCCCACGTACTCTAATATCCTGGTGTGTCTGCATCTACATCAATGCACTTAATATTTTTTCTATTTAACTGAATCAAATTACATCATGTTCAACTGAGATGTGTTGGATTTGAATCTCTTCATTAATAAAATGATATTTGAACTTCTTTTTTTTCCTTACATTTTTATTTGTTTTGGGGCCAAACGCAGGCTTTATGGCTTTTATTTCTTCTATTCTCTAGCTGGTTGGCATTTGTCATCTTTGAAGACACCAAACAGGGGAAGACTGTATTTACTTCATATGGCACAACTCTATACCAGATGTTTGTTCTATTTACTACTTCCAACAATCCAGATGTCTGGATTCCCGCATACAAGTATGTGGCTATGGAAAAATTGATTCTTGATTGCTGTTTTACTTCCATTTTATAATTTTCGACCTCAATGCTCATTGCAGTTCCAAACAAATAACACCCCCACCCACTGACAAAGGGAAAATAAAATGAAAAGAAGAACCTTTTGCGTGCAAGGCAGTCATATTTCCATGATATACAAAGGAGGAAGATTAGCTTTTACTGTCAAAAAATCGTAATATACCTTTTTAAAATTATTATTCACTTTTATAGTGTACTACAGTGTGCCAGATTGGACTGGCCGGTCTAACCGGAAAACTGGACCTTAAACTGATCCGGTCAATAGTAACTGACCACACTGCAACTGAACGGCCGAAAGGTTGTTAAAACCAGATGGGGTTTTGAGCAACTGGTGACCTCGACCGTTAACCCGGGTGGGTTATAAAATTCCTGAACTTTATGCTTGGAGACTTGAACCTGAGCTACGTGAGCAAATCTTTGTAGTCTATACCCCTGTGCCACTCTTACCTGTTAACATATAATTGGACATCAATTATTATATTCCTTTTTTTTTTTTTTTTGTGGTCATCAAATATCATATTCTCTATGTACTATTTTTCCCTTTAAACAATAAGAAATTAAAAAGCTCTTTTATTTTGGATGCATATTACATATTAGACTAACATTTGACTGGCAAAGTAAAATTTTGTAAATATCTTATTTACTCTATTGATATGAATAAATACATAAACCTTGATTGAGATAAGAAAATTTAGTGGGTAAGAGAAATGAGAGTGACAAGTATTGTAAGAAGTCTTTAAATTATACAAGAAAACCTTAAAAAAGTTCTTTTCGTCTTCGGTTAAATGACTTATTTTATGCAATGCATTATTGCCTTACTAGTTATGAGCATTTTGCATTATGCACTATCTTTTTTATGAAACTCAATATACTTTACTTATATTTAATTTGATGGTTGAATCAGTAACCAAGTGACATGCTGGGTCAATATCCAGGCTGGTTTTAAAAACTACGGAATAAGTTTTAGTGGTTTTAATGTGACATTCACATTATATACTTTCTCATATCTTTTGTTTACCAAGTAGAGTTCTTTACACATGAAAGGCATTCATTAAAAGTCTATTATCAGTTCTAACTTAGTTTCTCTTTTTATTAAAAGTCTATTATCAGTTCTAACCTAGTTTCTCTTTTCTTTTTGCTCCAAGTTATCTTGACTGGACACCACCTTCCTCAGGGGGGTAATTCAGAGAGCCAACTTGGCTAGTTCTATCTTCTTTCTTTGATGTTGATACTATTGCTCAAGTTATATATCGATAATCACCCCCTTTGACACACCTGGATTGTATCACAGCCATAACACTGAAAATAGAATAGCATATACTGTCGGCAATCATATCGAACCTTCTAAATTTATAATAGATTTCGTACTTGCCTTTATTTAATGGAACTTCTCTAGTTTTACTGACTCCTCCATGGTTCATTCTTTTTTGTAGGTCCTCACGCTGGTCCTGCTTATTTTTCGTTCTCTACATCCTGTTAGGTGTTTACTTTGTCACCAATTTGATCCTTGCCGTTGTATACGATAGCTTTAAAAGTGAGGTATAGTTCTCTTTCACTTCTATGCTGTCTTGCTAATTGTAAATGTTATTCTGGTGCTGCTGCTTTGTATGTTTTTATCTTCTGTTACTTTCTTGACTGGAAAATGTAAGCCGAAATGACTTCTCTCATCACTCCTACACAAGGAGTTCAGGCTTCAATATCCTAGTTCAGATGATGAATGTGCGGTAGCTAGCTGTACCATTCTTTTTGTTGTATTTTTTGTCTTTTGTTGAGCTTCCTGCTACATACACTGGCAACCAGAACCAATGTGGGTATAATCCTAACATTTGTCACAGCTTGTTAAACAAGTGGCTGAGAAGGATCGTGTGAGAATGAGGATACTGAAGAAAGCATTTAATTTGATTGATAACAATGTAAGTAACATTTCCTATCTATACTTTGACTGATTGCCAATTCTACCACCTCAAAAAGCTTCGAGCCATTTCATTTATTTTACTTTGCTGCATGAAGATGATTCTTTTCTTTTTTTTTATTGTTAAATGGAAGAATCCTCCTATTTATAATCCTCATGTGAAGTGCCAGCTCATACTGAATGTGGCCACCCACTTGGAAGTCCTGTAGATTAGTCAGTTTGCAAGGATTTTACCCCATGATTAAAAATTATAGGGAAACATTGCTATGTGCATGTTGATCTTAGGTGATCATAAATGTCTGCATAGGTAAGGGAACTGAATAACTTTTAATGCAGTGATAATGCCTTTGAAATAATGATCTTATCCATGTGCTTATATGCTTTGGTGTTTGACAACCTGATGGGGATCTAGGTTCCACCACACTCACATCCTTTTAATGCAGTTGCCCCCTCCCCACTCCCACCCCACCCTCCATCTCATCCCGAATATACACGCACAGGGACAACATTCATTGTTTCATTTTCGTCCATGTCATGGAGAGGACGATTTCTAAAATTTTCTTACACAATACCTTCCTATGTCAACCATTTATTTTTATTTTTCTGCTCATTTTTCATTCAAGGATATCATGTAGGTTGGTAAATGGAATATTGGTTGTCTTCGTAATTTTGTCTGGAGATTGCCACTATTCCTGGAATGTAAAAATTGTCAGTAGTTGTTCTCTCTAGAATAAGCTGGTTAGTTATATAGTAGATTTACTTGAAGTATATTAAAATCGTCCGGATTAGTACGAAGCTTTCTCATTATGTAGGAAAGGAATTTACAAGACTTGGTCAAGTATATATGGTTTTCTAATTATGAATTAACGCATTTTAGATATTTTTGCTAATTGTCAGGATCTTGGTTACCTGAACAAAGATCAATGCATTCGTCTTTTTGAAGAACTGAACAAATATAGGTGAAATTCATTTTTCCATGCATATTTCACTTATTAATTGTTGTTGACAACCTTTTTGAAGATTAAATCATAGTTTTGGTTTCTTCTTTGAGTGGAAGTAAATAATTCAGTGACGTGTTTATTAATGCCTGATGCAGACTACTGCTTGAGAATAGCAAGCCAGAAGAAGGGCTGAATTAACCCCATCATGCAAGTATCTAAGATTCTAAAATATCTTTTAATAAATGTGAAGAATGATGTCAGAGGCAACTGTCAACCTATCTAAAGAAGGGAACTATACAATTCTATAACTATAATAATTCATAGCTAAATAAGGCATACAATACAACCATAGATTCTAACTGTTTGGTCAGAGGAAACCGTCAAGCTGTGATAACAAATTTGACTTAGGAAGCTGGTAAACGAAGATTCACAATTAGCAATTTATTAAACTTGAGAAGTTAAGAGAGAGAAGAGAATAAGAGATATGAGTAATTGTATTCAATAATCAAAGTTTAAATAAAACAAAGTGTTATCCCTCTATTTATAGAGGTCTAAACAATCCTATCCTAAATAGGAAAATAAACAAATCTAATCAAAGTAGGAAACGAACTAAGGATATAATCCTAATCTAACACAAACTAGAATTAAAGAAGCCCTAATTAATTTAGTTCCTTTTTTTCCTCGAATATACTTTGCTGCATCACTTAAGCTTCTAGATAAGGTCGCATGTAAATCCTTTAATTATTGTCCTCAACAAGAAGTTGTGGAAACTGAGCAGTCCCATTGCGTATTTTGCAAATTTTATTGTATGATGAGGTGATGGTGACAAGTAGTTAGAAACTAAACAAATACACTTCAAGAATTTCATCCATTTCTTTTTGGGAGGGATACCTTGTACTTCCAAGCTTCTACTGGATTTTATTGGGAGGATTTGTTGGCATTCCTCTTTTAGTTCCTATCTCTTGAAGTACTAGAATTCCATCAGTTCGGTTATTTTGGAGAAAATTAAGAAATGTATTGACTTATAATTTTTTGCTTTTACTTTCCACTACATCATTTCTGTTGAATGAGAATTTCATTGCATCAAAGCTTCTCTTTGTATGAAAGGGATTTCTTTTATAGTAACTTTTCATTTTAAGGTTTCTTCTCAAGATTTAGCATTTTTTGTGGTGTCACATAGACATTGAAGTATGAAACTGCTTGCAATTTATCTAGGACATTGCCAAAAATATCCAGAGAAGATTTTGAACTGATATTTGAAGAGTTGGATGACAGTCATGACTTCAAGGTAGTTTGTCTTCTAGTTTTTGGTTGGTGTAAGTTGTTGGCCTTTCTCTTCTCTGTCTTGATATATCTTTTCTATGGTTAGGAAACTCTTTTTCCCAACGGAATGTGATCCACCAATAGAAAATCTAGTTTTTATATCCATTTGATTTACATTTAAATTGCATTGCGATAGCAATCTATGTCTACAAAAGTAATTCTTATTACTGGTTAATAGGTATCAAAATAGTCAACTCTTTCCAATAGACTGTATAATTTAGCAACAAGTAAAATCTTGTCATCTTCAATTTGCATCCAATTGACGTTTTTCCGGCTACTAGATCAACCAATTGCCAGGTGTTTTTGCTTGACTGAATCCTCTAATTATAGCAGCTACCTTCCAGCATGATGCTTCTGGGTTAGATATAGTTTATTTAGAAATTTGCAGGTAATTCAATCATATATGTTACTCCTGGTCAGTGGTTTAGCTATTCTAGCTTTATACTCTTTCTTTGTCCGATCACCACATGCCATTTTTAAAGTATTTTCATGTTTACTAGTTGATTATTCTCAGTTTCATTCTTATACCGGAACAGAACTTTAAAAAATTTAGCCTCTTTTGACTCACTATATTAACTTGAATATTTACTCATATCATATTTACATAGGAAATATTCATTGCGTACCCAGTAAGGCAATGAACATTTTTACGACTAATTTGGTACTTGTAGGAAGTGGAATAGAGGCCTCTTTCTAAAACAACTATGCCAATTGATGATTATTTTGTCTAATGACATTTTTATTATTTTGATGCTTTTTTTGTGCACCCGCAGATTAATTTGGATGAATTTGCTGATCTGGTCAATGCCATTGCACTAAGATTTCAAAAGGAGTCAGTGCGTCCATTAACTTGAGGCTTGAATAATGTCTTTGCATTCTTCTGTGGTCTTAATGAAAATATGAAGATCTTTTATCTGCACTCTGATACTGTTTTCTGTTTGCAGTTACCTATTTTTGAAAGCTGTCCAACTTTCTACCATTCCCCTGCCTCTGAGAAGCTGAAAGACTTTGTTCGAAGCCCCAAATTTGGGTACATAGTAGTGTTCATCCTCATCTTGAATTTTGTGGCTGTCGTTATTGAGACAACGGTATGACTTTAAGTCATGTAGTCTCCGAAATATTAGTTAAACCACATTATATTTGAGAAGATTTAATGGTTTCTTGAACATAAACTCAATGAAATTATGTGTATTTTTGACTCATTAATCATATAGCACTATCAAATTTTTATGTAGTTTTAGATACTATATTGTAATAATTCTCATTTAAACTTCAGAAAGTCATTTAGATTCCTGAAGAGTAAAGAATATTGTTGGGATTGCTGAAAATTGGTTGACTAAATGATTTAGTAACCCACGTTGATATTATCATTTCATATGCTGACATGTTATGCTGATTGGCTTTCAGCTTGATATTGAGAATAATTCTGCCCAAGAGGCTTGGCAAAAGGTGGAGTTTGTATTTGGTAAGTGTTCCATGGATCTCAGATTTTATGAAGCATCAATGTCTTCTTGATTTTGTTTGCATTTTCCTCTGCAGGATGGCTGTATGTCCTGGAGATGGCACTTAAGATCTATGCATATGGGTTTGAGAACTATTGGAAGGATGGTCAAAATCGTTTTGATTTTATAGTCACCTGGGTAATAGGTAAGTATTATGAATAATTCAATTTCATTATCCTCTCTCTATATTTTACTTTTAACAGTAGTGAAAGCTACTCTAAATCCCAAATTCGTTTAAATTATACCCCAAATGGTTGGCAGCTTTATTATTCGTCATATGTAGCTGCTGAACTTGAACTGATGCTAGACAGTTCAAATCTTATTGTTGGCACTTTTTGCTAGAGTACCATGTATGATTTCTGCTACTATCATTTTGTGGCATTATCATTTCCGAGAGATTTGCTGTGGAACTTGGAACAATATATGGCCATGGAATGAAAATGGCAAGCCAAAAACATGATTTCTTGATAATGATGTTTACGTTTCTCAAAAATAATAGTGATAATGCAACCAATATTTATATACACATATTGTATCTAGGGTCGGGTCGGGTCGGGTCGGGTCGGTTACCCGTATAAAGGTTGAAACATAACCCAACCCAACCTAACCCAATCAAGTATCGATCGTGTTGGGTTGGGTTGGATTGAGTTGGTCGGTTTGGGACAAATTGTCAATAAAGATTAAAGTAGGCGGGTCGGGTTGAGTGGATTTATAATTGACTAATGACTTATATAATATTAGGTCTCTATAGTTGCAATGATCAAAAAATTTGAATTATTTTGGCACTTCATGCCTGGAAATGTTACATGGATGGATTAATATTAAATTATATGAAGTCAAGAAGTGTGTTTGGCAATGACAATGTTTTTGTGTTGAATGTGTATTCATCCAAACATCATAACACTTGTAAAGTTCATAAATATAGTTGGGTTGGATTTGACGAGTTTATTCGATTTTCATGAGTTAACCGATAACCCGACCCGACCCAACATGCCTACACAACCAACCAACCCACCCACCCAACCCGTGTAAAAACAACAAAAAAATGGACTCAAACTGGTCGGATTAGTTCGGTTTGAGCAGTTTTGACGAGTTTGGTCGGGTTTTGCCCACCTCTAATTGTATCTCAGTCATCCAAGCTGAAGGTTGCTTGTCACCAGGTACGAAGCCTGGTGGCACCCAAGTATGATGCATATCTGTTTAGAATGCTTATTGCCACCAAAGCTTTGAACCATGTCCAAAAAATATACAATGTCGCAACAGTATGCATTTGACAGATACTTTTGGACAATATCGAATTAATCGAGCATGAATATTTTAAACAACTTTTTATGATTAAAGATATTATGGTTAAAAAAAAAAAAAGCATAATTGGAATTCATAATAATTTGTTGCATGTAACAAAGGAGTGATGGTCAAAAAATGTATGTATATCTGATGAAGCACCTAATTTAAAAGTTTAAGCAGTTAGAAAGGGTTATATATATATATATATATATTAATCATATCTTCAGCACCCCCGCATGTATAGGGATGACAAAAGAACTCGACAAACTCGATACCCATGGGGCCCCGTCCCCAATGGGGTAGGGATTACCCGCTTAATCGAGTATTCAGGTCGCCCTGCCCGTTTAATTTTTTTTAGTATTCAATACTTTAAATGAAAAATTTTACGAAATTTCATTAGTTCTAATAAAAAATGGCAACTAAGATTGTCTAAAAAATTATGACAAATAATAAAAGTCTCAGTTTACCAAATATATTTGAATAATTTAAATTTTAAAAATAAATTAAAAAAAAATATTATTATATCACTTTAATGAATGGGGGCAAAAAAATGAATTATAAAAATTAATAAAAAAAATGAAATGGGGCAAGGGCCCCGCCCCACCCGACCCACCTTAAACGGGTATCGGGGCGGGGAAGGTTGCCCTGACTCCGATCCACCCCGTTGCCATCCCTACTCATGTACAGGCGAAGTTCCTTGTTTTCTCCTAAAAGCCTAATATGTGCACAATTATTGAGTGACGACGAGACTTGAATTCCAAATGTGTCTTTACACTATATTGAATCACTTGATCTAAAAGTTTAAGCGGTTAGAGAAGGAGACACGTGTATTATTTAAATCTTGTCTTAAGCAATATCAAACACTAACGAATGGATAAAGTCAAGATGAAACTCAAAAATGCATACGTCATTTAACATCACACGTGATCTTCATATCCCATGATCTTAGTTTTGTACTTAATAATTTTGTTCGCGTCATTCTAAGTGACGAGTATTACATTATAAGAAGTTGTCTATTTTATCCAACTGGTTAATCCCTATAATTTGACTTTGAATTAAAAAGATATATTCCAGCTGGCCATATATGGACTGCTGCTTATTCTTCCTTTTAGTGCATGTGGATCAAAAGCAATCTTTTTTTGTTGGTCACAGTTATTGGAGAAACGACAACGTTTATGTCCCAACATGGGCTGACTTTCCTTTCCAACGGAGAATGGTAAGAATGCTTCACATGTGAAAGCTATGCATGTGATTTGTGCTGTCACTTCTGCTAAGCCTACAATTCTCTGTAAAAATGAATACCAGAAAACTGCTTTCCGTCAATTTTATTAATGGATTAATATGGATTGGTACACATTCTACTCCTATAATCATTATGTTACATTTATCTTTTCATCACATATTTTTAAAAAAGGTAGTTTGACTTAATAGCTTTCATTTGTATTTTGTGAAAATTATCATCTGAATTTCCATTTATAGAAGATCACATCAATATTCTGAATTGTAAAAAATGTTAATTAGCAGGGTTAAGCTATTACTCCCGCAAAAGATGCGGGGAAGGGTGAGGGTGAGGGAGCAGGAGAGATAATAGTAGAAGAAGAATACCATGACTTGGGTTTCAGTTTTAAGTGAGAATGAAGAGGAAGTTTCTTCTACAGAAATTATTTCACCCTGATTTCTGTCTTCTGCTGCTCGCTCTTCTCTTTTCTTCTTATCTTCTCCAGACTTGCTCTATTTTCTCCTTTAGCCGACATCACTTTTTCTTGTCTGAGGCTCCGAGCCTAGATTTGACCCAAGTATCATCCCCTGCTTCTTCAGCCAAAAAATCATCATGAAACTTACATAGGGATGCTGCTTCAAATTGTCTAATTTTGTCTTTGAAGAGAGTCTCTTGCACAATTTTAGAAACTGAAATTAGTAAGCGGAATGACTGTGTCCTTGATCCACCAATAAAACGATATTTTACTATTAAAATTACATTTGTAATCAATGATCAAGATTATGACTGACTTCTTGTTGGAGATAGATTTTACATGAAGATGATCAAATCTGCTTTTAGAATATCTCTCCTAAGTTTGAGTGGAGAACATAACTATCATTTCGATATTTTCATTAAAACATAATTGTGCGTCATTAACTGGTCGAAATTAAGTGAAAGAAAGAGATAGTTCGTTTTTGTTTTATTATTATTGAACCCATCTTTGCATAGGCAAGATTTTTAGGCCTCAACCTAAGCTTAAATGTGGGGATTGGCATTAGTTCTACCTCTTCTATTAATAGAAAATTTAACACAAGGAGGACTCTCAGCTTAACCTCCATGGGCAGAGATGCTATTAGAGCAGAGAGAGAAGGTTTTACAAAAATCTAAACTTGGAGGTATTATTATGAAAACGTAACTACCATAGCAAAGAAATACTGATACTTCATTTCTTGTACCTAGCATACGACAGTTGAAAGTTATCCATTCGAAGCAATCCCCGTCGCCGTTGTACTTACTTCCATTCAAGGGTGGACCCACATGGGGTCATGTGGGATCAAATGATCCCACAATTTATTTATTTATTTATTTATTTTTTTATATTTGAGTTTTTTATTTATTTATATTTTTATTTTTTTTAATACCTAACACTTACCACTTATCCAAGAGTAGCCCAATCCACAACTCACAAGCCCAAGTCCAATTACACTCTACAC
>CAIGRS010106234.1:0-26859 GCA_903798395.1 Fraxinus floribunda | reverse complement strand
CTCTACGGAATAAATGCTTTTCTGCTGCGCTTTGAAGTCCGAAACAGTAAATCGCAGGTTAAAATACAGCGCGTGATTTCCATTCCTTCGTAAACTTAATGAAAGAAGCATGTTTGCAAAGTCAACACGCCAGAAGACGCGTGAATCCATAAGAATTCCTCGAAAATCTAAAAACCAAATGACGTGTGAGCAACTGAGCAAGGGTCGTTGTTGTTTGGACCGAGGTGGCGGCCCAAAATCCAACGGCCAATGTTCTTTCGCATGGTTTATTATGTACTCGACAGTCCATTCACTTTTCCCCCTCTCTCTCTCTCTCTTACCGGAGTTGAATATTTATCGCCCGTTTTGGCCCCATTATTACACGTTAGAACGTGAGGAATAATAATTTTTTGAGAAATATGTGATTAAAAAAATAAAATTAAGATTTATATATATTATATAATATTATTTTATTAAATAATATGTGATTAATAAAAAAAAAAAGAAAAATGAGTTATATAATTTAATGGGGAATAATAGAGTCAAATATGGACTCACTTTCCTGTATTCAAACATCACTTATTTTTAACAAGCGTGAAAACGTCGAAGTTCAATATATGTGCGCGTGTGTGATGATATACTGATGTGTTGAATGTGTATTAGATATATAGTCCATGTTTGACTCACATTATTTTTTTCATTCATTCTTTTACTCGTTTTCAACCACATATTTTTCAATAAAATAATATTTTCATCACATCAATAACTTTTCCTCTTTTTTTTTCAGTAACATATTTCTCATTACATTATTTCAAAATAATGCAATATTTCATTTTAATATGCACCCAACACATTCATAGTTAAGAAACTCCTCTAGTCAAGTCTTGAAATTTCGTCAAGACATTGTAATAAAGAATGAGTAGTTCAAAGTTAAAACTATGTAAGAATAGGGTTCGAATTATTAAGACACGAGTTGCATAATGCATACTAAAATATTAAATCCTTCAAAAGAGATGGTCAAAATTCTTATTAGTTGTGATCAATGTTTATTTCGTGGGATAGCGATTCGTTTGAGACTATAAATTTTGAAATCTGTGTACTCATTTGAATCAGAGTCAGGGCTTAATGAATTTCAATATTATATAGATTTTTTCTTAAAAAGGTGAGTAATCAAACATTTATACGCGAGTCATCAAGTTTGAGATTAGGCAATAGGTGACAAATCTTTTTTACATTAATTTTAACTATAATTAAACAATTACACAAATTTTGTGCAACCTTAATTGAAATAAATATATTTGCTGGTTTGTCTGTTTCTCATTTCTATATGTCCTGATCCATCACGTGACCTACTTGTAATAGAAAGAATTAGTCTAGCATGGTCCTTATAGAAAAGCCAGCGGCAGACCGAACCCCGAAACACACCCCTCCCTATTCACTCGCTTGATAATGCTACTGCTCCTGTTCCTCCCTGCGCCTGCAGATTCTCTCCCTTTCACACAAACAGCCACCACTGAAAGGGTTACTAGGGTTTTTGATTTTGTTTACTTGCTGTACAATGAATTTGTACAAATTCCAGCCAATTGGCCCAATTCATACGCTGTAAAATTAGTTGTTCAAGTTGGCTATAAACCAAAGGTCAAAGTAGCACATTTTTTCACCCTTTTCACACTAGCGATTGTACAGTCTACGATATTTGTTGTTTAAGAGCGTCAATGTTGAACTCTTTGCATGAAACGGATAAACCGTTGTATCCAAAACGGTGAAGGAAGATCACAGTCAAAGTTGCAGATATAGAATTAGAGATAGATATCATACAGCAGATATTTATAGAGAGAGAGAGAGAGAGAGTGAGTTGTGGTATAAAGGAGAGAGGCATGCAGCAGCACCTGATGCCGATGCAACCCATGATGGCAGCCTACTATCCCAGCAACGTCACTACTGATCATATTCAGCAGGTCTTTCCTTCTTTCTTTGTTCTTCTTCTTCTCTGTTGATTTCTGTTCAAACTTTGCTTCTTCTGCTATTTCCTTTTCACTTGCCCCCCTCTGCCATTTTACCTGCTGCTTTCACTTTCCTCAATCCTCCCCCTGACTGTCACCTTTATTATTGCTCAGTTTCTACTTGATTGGGTTCCTTTTTGTTTCCGCTGGATAATTTGGTTTTTGGTGGGGTTATGTTTTTGCAATTCCTACAATTGAGGCTCAGTCACTGATATATAATGATTCAGAACGGTCCCCTCTTTGCTGCTGCATAATCAGAAGCCAATTTCACTAGTTTATGCAATAATATCTGAATCCTCTCACACACACAAAAGGGTCCCTAAGAATCCAGAATCCTTTATAAATCAAGAATGATAATTGTCGACCTTGATACCCCATTTCTTGTTCATTTCTACATATAGCTGTAATATATTGCATGACCTTGTGTACTAGATTCTTTAACGAGAAGAATAACATATAAGAAAGAGTTCCATAGAAAAACTGGGATGCAACTTTCTAATGTTTGTAAACATTTCTTGGAGTGCAACTTGGGAAACCTTCATTTTCAATCAAGAATGACACTAGTTTTTCTATAAAGCTAAATAATCGGTGTAGTGTTTCTTGTGTAATGCCCATTAGAATGAGATTTTGATCCTTCTCCATCCTGAACAATCTTGAATTTTGAGGACTCTATGACTAAACTTGGAGTCTTGTCTGTAAAATTTTAATAAATGAAAAATATACAAAAATTGATGGCTTTATACATGTAGTATTAGAAATATATGTTGTGTTTCTGATTTTAATCTGCTCTCATAATTGGGAGAAGGGCTATAGTTTAATATCTTGAGAGCTGTGTAGGATAGGACTGGAGTTTTGACTTATGGTTTTTCCTTATGGCAAATGCCGATTCACTCAGTTATTTCATGCGTATCAATCTTGCCTTCAGCTTGTGCATTTTGCCACATATCAACTGTCCACTAGTTATTGATTTTATATTATCTGCAGTATCTGGATGAAAACAAGTCGCTGATTCTGAAGATTGTCGAGAGCCAAAACTCGGGGAGAATGAGTGAATGTGCAGAGTAACTACTTTTTGACCCCTTTTTTTTGTCGTTTCCTCTCCCTCCCTGATCCCATCTACACTAGTCTTTTTTTGTACAGGTTTTAATCGAAATATTGTGCTTCGTCTTTCACTGGTTTTTTAAAAATTAGCTCTAGGTCCTCAACCGTACAAGAGGATGTTACAAATATTGTACAGTTGGATTACCTAGTGTTTTGCCGGAAGGGGAGATCGGTCTTCTAGAAAGGAAAAACTCTTCAACTTTTCTTCTCTCCTCTTTCTTTCCGAACGTCCTTCGAATATTCAGATTTTTCATGCTTAGTTGAGGCAAAATTTGGTTATAGTCCGATGTCTTTTGATTTACAATAGTTTTTCTTATGCAATGGATATGTAACTACAAGCATTTCATATAAATGTTCTTAGTGGCCGTAAAATGCATATGGCATGAAACATACGGTACCGGCTTCTCTGATATATATATATAGATCACAATGTCTTTATCTTGGTAGGAACCAGGCCAGGTTACAAAGAAACTTGATGTATCTAGCTGCTATTGCTGATTCACAACCTCAACCACCTGGCATGCATTCTCAGGTATTTTCACCAAAAGAAAATTGTAGAGAAGAATGAATCACGTGTTTGAATTCCGACCTTTGGTTTCACTTTCGGTAAACGGATTACTTCTGTTTGGACCTAATATTATTATTTCTTTTTTCTTGAAGACACGACTTTAAATAAAGTAGATTATTCTTTAACAATTTAAGCTTTTAGATGAGATAATTAAACATGATATCTGACTAGTAGCTACCCTCTTGTTATGAAAATTGTCTACGTGTCACACCTTTGATGAAATATGACATAATTTTGAAAAATAAGTTTGATTTTAAGATTTTAAGGGTATGTTCTTTTTTGCTTTTTTTAGGCCATTTTCATTTTCGAAAATACTGAAAACACGTTTACTTACCTATTTTCAGAAACGAATTTTCGAAAACGAGTTTAAAATTCACAGAGAAAATTCAAAACGGATTTGTTGTTTTGGGTGTTTTGATTTAAAATCAAGTCAAAATTTTCAAAATGTGTTATGCGTGTTTTTAGTTTAACATCACTCTAACCACCACCAAAGTTTCCACCGACGCCAAAACCACCGCCAACAATACAAAGGCTGCCGTCACCTACCACGACCAACATCGCCTAGATCCACCACACCACCATCCCCATCGTCCACCACCACTCTCAACACCTTCACCTGCACCAACAAGAACCACTGCCAGATCGACCATAGCCACCAACAAAATCGCTTCCAACACACCTACCTACACAACCAACGAAAACCACCTAAAACCTCCAACACCACCAAAACCATCACAAATCACCATTATCACTACAATAATCAGTATCAACGTTGATGAAATCGTTGTGCACGACGGCTTCAGAGTGCTGCGCACAGTGTTTCTCACGGTTGATGAAAACATGTGTCTCGCCTTAAGAAAGTTTTTGTGGTGGTGAAGAGGAGAAGAGAGACAAGAAAGAGGCGGGGGAGAGAGAGAGGAGGGGAAGAATGTAAATGGATTTTGGGTTTTTTTTTTTAAAACGATTTTTTAAAATGACAAAAAGAACGTGTTTTTAATAATCTCAAATTGGATACACAAAATCCAAAATGAATTAAAAAATCAAAATTGAAATACGAAGAGATCAATTCCTAAGCTTTTAGATGAGGTGATTCAATATGTTTTAAAACCACTAATTCCAATAATTTGAAGTCTTCTTATTCTGATATTTTATCACAACCAATTCGTGAAGGTTGAAACCTAAAAGTATGATTTTTACTACTTTCTGGTGCTGTCTTGCAGTATCCTGGAGGTGGGATTTTGCACCCTGGTGCACACTACATGCAGCACCAACAAGCTCAACAAATGACACCTCAATCACTTATGGCTGCTCGATCCTCTATGTTATACAGTCAGCAGCAATACTCAGCACTTCAACAACAAGCTTTGCACAGCCAACTCGGAATGAACACGGGAGGAAGCAGTGGACTTATGCTGCAAGGGGAGTCTCATTGTGCTGGAGGTAGTGGTGGACTTGGAGGTTTAGGATTTCCAGACTTCAGCCGCAGCACCACCGGGGAGGGGCTGCATGCTGCTGGAAGGGCAATGGCAGGTGGAGGTAAGCAAGAAATGGGCAGCAGTGGGCCCGCAGAAGGACGTGGTGGAAGCTCAGGTGATGGGGGTGAGTCTCTCTACTTAAAAGACGCCGATGATTGAATTCATGGCAAGTAAGGTCGATCAACCTAGTTACTTTTTCTGTTAACCTGGGAATGTTGAGTTACTCGAAACTCTATCCCAGAAACTGAAGAAGGTTGCTGTTGTTATGGACGAACTGGATTTTCGTATGGAATGTTGTGGTGATAAAATTATGTATATTTCAAGTTTCTCCTATTATGTGTTTTGGATTCTATCTAAATAAATCGATTTTGTTAAGAACAATGACTCGAATTCTTGTGCGTTGATTTCATATTTGAGAAGTGAAAATCTACACCTCAAAAAGTAAGTGGGAATGCATTTTCCTCTTTCTTGTTAATAATCGTCCAACTGAGCATCAGGCACCAAGTTGTTACAAACACGAAAGTTTGATGATCTTTCGAGAATCAAAATACTTTAGCTTTCTTTCTAGATATGAATTCTTAGGTGCCGTTTTGTGCAAATTAAAATCTAGATTTTAATAAATCAAAGTCAATAATTAATTTTAATTATATATTTTAGAGTAATACTATTTAGCATGTAAGAGTTATTAATTGATAGCTCATCTTAAAAGTAGGAAAATAAATGACACTTAAGACGTCCAATTGCTTGCATGACTACTAGCTTGGTGATTTAGCACTAGTGATGTTAGATAATATTATTCTATATTTTATGGATCTTACAATATTAAACCACACACTTTATCAATTTATGTTAAAATCTACTTAAAATTCAATTTTAATCTCTACCATACGTGAGCTTATGTTCTTCTCATATTTCACAATGAAGACTAACTTGAATTTGGCGAAACTGATGGCGACTTGGCCCTGTTTGACAACCATTTTTTCAGAACTTTTTTTTTTTCATACTAATTTTTAATCACCTTTTTTTTTTACAATAAATAAATTACTGTTACTGAACTAGTAGAAGGGGAAAAAAAGATAGTAAAATACTAAAATCTCATAATTTATAATAAAATATTTTTCATGTATATTCAAATTTTTTCCATACTTTTTAATTCTCCAAAATTTATTATTCAGAAACTCATTCTTCCCCAAAAAAATGACCGTCAAATCGGGGGCTTTGATTACTTACTATGGTAAAACATCTACAAAATAATAATGTTGAGATTAAAAAAAATAAATTACTTTAGATATGTTATTAATTTATCGATAAATAAATTATTTATTGATTTCGATTGGTTACGTTAAGTCATATCTAGTAAACGTTATAAAATTGTGCCGAATATCGATCACCTCTTGAATTATCTAGTGAAAATGATACCATATTGTAATAGCCTATTGAGGAAAAATTATTTAAGAAATACAAAATACCCCTACTGAGAATAATCATGATGATTCACATAATAACAGTGTTTTACTCTATTTCTCCAGCCTTTCAAACACCATGACTTTCAATGCCTACTTTCTACAAAATGAACAACCAATAATAATAATAATAATAATAATGTGTATTTGTGTTTGATTTGAGTACAGACAAAAAGCAAACAACTTTAAATGAATATTTTCAGAAAAATTAGAATTAAAAAGTTCCTTGACATGTATTATATATTTTACGTATTTAAACAATTATTATTTCTCATTTTCTTTTGGTCCTAAAGGATTTTAAATAAAATTATTATCTTATGCATTTAACGAGACTATTAATTGAGTACACTAGTCCGAGTTAGTATTGGAAAAAAGTTATTATATATGTGAGGCTATTAATTTATTGAAATTTATCAATATTTTACTGTATTAGTAATATTTGCTTTTGTATAAAGTGGTTTGCACCCGAACATGAATCCATTTATAACCTCAAACATCGTAAGATTGGAAATGACAATATTAAGAGCATAATTGGAAAATGTTTTTGATCGATAAAAATGGTTGTGAACAAGTGAGTAGTACTTATGGTCCTTCGTAATGTTTAATTATTTGTAAAGACGATAGTTCATTATATGTATTTATGTCGATTCTTTAATTATTTGTATTTGCAAAATAATTCATTTTTGATGAGTTTTTAATATATTAACAATATTTCTTTTGAATCAAATGAAAAACATATACTGGTTTCTTAACAAACTTGATGGATGTTTTTGCAAGTTTTATAGAATGAAGGGTATCTCTGCCAGGCGTTGTTTTAGTAATAATCTCTAAGGTGATAATGTATGATGTAGTGGAAGCGTATAAACGAAGAACAGACAAACTATTGAAGTTTCGTTTATTCTGAATGAATATCACGACAAGTTCGATATTCTAGTTTATGTTGATCCCGATAATGTTAGAAAATAGGTGTTTAAGACTCATTTAGCCCTGGATGTTGATCCTAACAAATTTCTTCATCCCAAGTCCCAACAATCAGAAAGCCTTGGTGACTCTTTCAAATAAAAGATTAGGGTGTGTTCAGTAGATATTAAAATTGGATTAAAATTGAAAAATTACTCGTTATTGTTGGCTTTTATTAGACGAGTGAGACCCAATAACAGTCATATTTTCAATTTTAATTGAATTTTGAGCTGTACCAAACAAACTCATATACATACATATATATATAAATCACAAATCCCATTTGTTGTACATAATAGGCATTTTGTAATGTCAACGTGGAATTATTTTTTTATCAAAACCTCCTAAAATTCTATTTAAATTGCAGTAATTCAATTTATTTAAATAATAATATGATTGTTGACTCTGAATTTCCTCGATCACTTTTGGAAGAGCTCGACATTTGGCTCCTCACTGAAAATTATGGGATCATCGTAAGGTTATAACTTAAATCCAAATATTCTTCAATCTTTTTTGTTGAAAAACTAGGCGCGCTATCATATTTTCTATCCGAATCAACAACAATATCGAGCGTTGGCATTGATTCGTTTTCATAATTTTAGACATTAATTAATTATATTTTAGCCATTGTTTGATCCCCATAATGGATTTTGGAATAGGGTTTTTGGTTAAAAAATAAGAAAAAAAATTCATTTCTTTTAAAATTATTTTATAGGAGAACGTGCGATTGAAAACGAGTTTTGAAAAAAAATTAAATATTTGATAGAATGAGGCTTAAACAAGGGTTTAATCACACAATCTTCTAAAATTATTATTTAACTTTTTTTTTTCAAACCCTATTTTTAATGAAGCCCAAACAAGGGCCATATTGGAGTTCTTTCATACTCATCCAAATACATATCCATCCACATCTCATGATTGAATAGAGTGAAAACGTTAACATCATGTAGAAAGACACTAGTGCCATCGGGCGCTCATGAATGTCAAGACGCGTTAAGCTCTGATACCAAACTATAGCCGTTCCAAACAACACCGGTCTAACAATTGGCCATTAGTATTTTTCGTGTTTTTTGTGAGGCAATCGTCAAGTTTCAAACTTTAAGAGGGCTAAATGCCATTAAAGGAAAAAATTGGGGGTGGCAAATGAAAATCCACCGTAACAGGAAAGAAACCACCCCATGAAAGAGAAACTGAGCAATATAGAGAAAGAGAGAGAGAGAGTGAATTCTTAGCCACGAGTGTCCGACAATTCGAAGCGATGAAGAGAGAATTGATCCGAAGTTATAGGGACACTCCCAAAATAATATTGATTCCAAAAAATGAATTTGTGAGATGGAAAACAAATAGAGTAATCAATCTGCAGTTGCATGCACTCATCATATTCTTGTCATTTTATTTTATTTTTATCAGAAATCGAGAATTATATTCCTCATTTGAAATTTTCTCCTTCATATATACGTATAGATTCATACAGATTTGCATACCGTGCATTTATGTGTGTCGCCCACAACATATGTGTTTTGGAGGGAAGATGGGTAGCGTGATCCACAGTCCAGATTGTCTTTGAGAAGCTAAGGAGTGAATTGGAGCTTAAAAATGGTACGTCAGTTTACACTTTAATTTCGTGAAATTTTTGGGTATATGGCTGAGACTTGTACATTGAACGTTGTAAGCTGAATTTATTATGTACAGGGTTCTTTCATTCGTGAGAAGTGAGTTGATAATTGTGAAATATTGGTGTTAGAAACTTGATTCCAAAACAAATAAGTTTAACATTTTAGGGCTAAAATTTCTTGGAACTGATTTCCTGAGAATTGGCAATTACCCAGGAAATTGAATGGGTTTTTGAGCGTGTGAAAGTATTATATTCTAAATGAACATTGACTTAGTTATCCCCATTTATGGAAGAAGAAAAAAGAAAAAAACATTTATCCCCATTTTAAAGGTTGTTTGATTTCTCAATTGCTTTATAGGATCAATATTTGTATGTTTAACTTGTTTTTAAAAGATCTATGAACTATAGAAGATGGAGCTACTGTGAAAATTGTCTCACAATAAAGTAAGTATTGTATGACACTGAGAGCTATGGTCATTAATGCGGAGTGATTAGATTTTGGATTTAAATTGAATGGAATATTGACCAAATTTTTTTTGCCGAAATTAGTGGTTGTGAAATTGAACTTATACTATATAGCATATTAAACTTTGCTTGTGCTTTGCTTCTTACCTTAATGCCCACTTAGTATTCCCACGTTTAGGATAATTGTTGTATAACACTGGCAGGATCAAGAATTCTAGTAGGCTTGGTGAAATGTGTGATGTGTGTATATATTTTCTTTCATATGTCCTATATAGTAGAGGATATTGATAGGGTTCAGCTGAAGTACAAAAAAACAATGGAATAAGAACCAGAATATATAGTTCTATATTGGTCGAATTCTGCAGTACAAAAGAAAGAAAATTAACAGGCAGCCTTTCAAGAGGGCTGTATCTCTCCTCAAGCTCACTTCACTCAACAGATTCATTACCTATTCCCTTCCCATTCGTGTCTTATTTATATTCTGTTCTGCAACTACTTTTCTCTTCCTATTCTACCCCTCCAACAGAATTTTGTTGCAACCCCTTCCTTTCTCCAGTCTTCTCGAATCTTCTAGAATAGGTATATAGAATTGGGGGCTAAAATGTACTATCAACGAATTTTCAGTCGTGGATACAAATGTTCACTATTAATCTATATAAATATTTGAGACTCTGGACTTTTCCTCTGAAGACAGTAATTACCTGCAGTGAACTGTTGCAAAATACTTCACTGTACATTTCTGCTATTTGCAACTCTTAAGTACATTGAAGATGACACTACATTGTAGTAATTAATTTAGGTCGTTTATTTGACTGGCTAACTGAAAACTACACAAAATAAGGAGACAACCTACATCCTTCTTAACCGAACATGGAGTTTGTTAGACACCCTACCTAAAGCAGTTGATTAGATGTGGACTGCACAAACTCCGGTTTAACTTTACAAGTTTCAATGAAAAACATGCAGTTTCTCTACTCAGAAGTATTCCCTTGGGAAACTAAGCAGTCTAATTTAGCATTTCCACGAAAATTTCTACATTTCTTCTTGTGTAACAAGAAGTACCTTATTAACTGAATGTTTCTTCAATTCTCACAGGGCACAGTGGTTAACATAATTGTTGGCTCTCACGTTTGGGCTGAGGACCCTGCAGTAGCTTGGATTGATGGACAGGTAACCAAAATTCATGGCCAAGAAGCTGAGATTGAGACAAGTAATGGAAAAAAGGTATATTTTGTACCAGTGGTAATCGTTTAAATTGTTGCTACTTGTTCCTCTTGTTTAATGGTACGCTGATTTGAAAGAAGATACAATTATCTCCACTGTTGCTTACCCATAGGGCACAACATGACCTCATCTTATCTGTTTATTTACTTGTGAATTTTATCTACTCTGGATGATTTGCTCACATTTTTCTTCTAAAAAGTCCTGGAGTTTGATTTATTGCTAGCATGCTTGTTATTTGTTTTCCTAACATCCTACCTCTAATAAAACTCATGTACATGTAATATATTTTTGGAATAGAGTTAACCTGAATAAGAAAACTTGTAATTTTAAAACTTATGTGTAGTCGCTAATATTAGTTTTCCTGGTTGTTTTTTCAGGTTGTTATCAAGTTATCAGAACTTTACCCTAAAGACATGGAAGCTCCTGCTGGAGGTGTTGACGACATGACAAAGCTATCTTATTTGCATGAACCTGGAGTTCTGGAGAATCTGAAAATAAGATATGAACTGAATGAAATATATGTATGCTATTCTTGTAGTTTGGGTTGATACTACTCTTAGTTACTTTACTATGGTCTGATCACAATCATGTATTTTGGAATGTCGTGCAGACTTACACTGGAAATATTCTAATAGCTATAAATCCATTCCAAAAACTGCCTCATATATACAATCAGCATATGATGCAACAGTACAAAGGTGCTGCTTTTGGAGAACTAAGCCCCCATGTTTTTGCTGTTGCAGATGTTGCGTACAGGTTAAATTTATCCCATTTGCGCTAAAAAATGCTGCAGTGATGCCTTTAAGATTCACAATCCATATGATAAATTTTCACTGAAAATAGGGCCATGATCAACGAAGGAAAGAGCAATTCTATTCTAGTTAGTGGTGAAAGTGGAGCGGGTAAAACTGAGACCACAAAAATGCTTATGCGGTACCTAGCCTTTTTGGGGGGTCGGGCGGCCACAGAAGGACGCACTGTTGAACAACAAGTTCTTGAAGTATGATATACGAAATCTCTATTTTTATAGATAGTTTCAAGTACCGTTACTTATATCACTTGTGTCATATATGATAAACTCTCATGGATCTTTTTTGCACCAATTCATTGAGTGCAGTCCAATCCTGTTCTTGAAGCATTTGGCAATGCTAAAACTGTTAGAAATAACAATTCCAGGTGAAGCCCTCTAAAAATTTTGCAGAAGTTTTGTGATTCTTATATTCCCTTATTATCTTCGCATAATAATAGTTACATGGGATACTTCAATTCTTTCACTCGTCTTTCTAACGAGGAAAGTCATTTCTGTTTAAGAAGAATTTTTTACTTTCAGTTAACCAGTATGAAATAAATGTATTAATACATCAAAGTTCAATATTTTAGTTGATATTTCAACGCATATACTATACTATACTAAATTTGGTAATACTGCAGCCGCTTCGGTAAATTTGTTGAGATTCAGTTTGACAAGCAAGGGAGAATATCTGGAGCAGCTATCAGGACTTACCTTCTTGAAAGATCTCGTGTTTGTCAAGTATCTGATCCTGAGCGCAACTACCACTGCTTTTACCTCCTTTGTGCAGCACCACAGGAGGTACCTTGCTGGTGTCATTTTATGGATATGATTTCGATCATTGTCTATTTACTCTGCAATTTATTCTATTTCCTTTTAATTACAACTGAGGCAACAATCTCTGTCCTGCAGGAAATTGAGAAGTATAAGTTAGATCACCCCAAATCATTTCGCTATCTTAATCAGTCCAAATGCTATGAACTAGTTGGTGTAAATGATGCCCATGACTACCTCACCACCAGGAGAGCAATGGATATTGTTGGAATCAGTTTAAAGGAGCAGGTATATCCTTTGAAACTGATGCCTAATACTAACTATAACATCCTCATCTTGTAATGTCTTTCTTTCTTTCTCTCTCCCCTCCTCTTGCTCTCTTTTAGGAAGCAATTTTCAGAGTTGTTGCTGCCATTCTTCATCTTGGTAATATTGATTTTGCTAAGGGGAAGGAAATGGATTCGTCAGTTCCAAAAGATGAAAAATCTAAGTTCCATCTGAAAACAACAGCAGAACTTCTTATGTATGACAGCTTCTTATCCCTTGATCAAAATTTATGTTTTGCGTGTTCCCTTTAAATGGTAGAAAGTTCTGACTAGTCTTGTGTCTTAGGTGTAATTCTCTGGCATTGGAAGATGCCTTGTGTAAACGTGTAATGATTACTCCTGAAGAAGTTATTAAGCGAAGTCTTGATCCTCTTTGTGCAGCAGTTAGCAGGGATGGTTTAGCTAAGACATTGTATTCTAGACTGTTTGATTGGTATGAAGCTTCTGCAGCTCCCAGCCATTATCTAATCAATTGTAATGTTCTCATGGAAAACGATAGTTCAATTTCTAAACAATCTTTCTCCTCATGTGTGAAATCATAATACAGGTTGGTAGACAAGATCAATAACTCAATTGGGCAAGATAGAAAATCTAAATCTCTGATTGGGGTACTTGACATTTATGGTTTTGAAAGCTTCAAGCACAACAGGTAGCAATATTTCAGATCATATCCCCTCCTCCCCCAGGAAAAAAAAAAGAATAAGAAAAGAAATCTCGAAAATAACCAAAAGGTCCAAAACAGAAACTAAACATGTGCTTTAATGGCTGGTGGGAGAAGGCTCTGCCTTTATTTTCTTTTGATTTCAGCATAATGTATCATGCAGTTTTGAGCAGTTTTGCATTAACTTCACAAATGAGAAACTGCAACAGCATTTTAACCAGGTAGTTTCTATATTGTATTGACCTTACATTCTTTTGATCTTTCATCAACTTGTTGAGTTTCTGTCAATGACTTGCAGCATGTTTTCAAAATGGAACAAGAAGAATACACAAAGGAGGCAATTGATTGGAGCTATATTGAGTTTGTTGATAACCAAGATGTATTAGATCTTATAGAGAAGGTACTTATTTAATGTGAATTTATAGCTCCTACCACAAGAAAATTTGAACTGATACTGTAGTTATTAACTTCAACTGTGCAATAGATATACTGACCTTCAAATATCTTGATTACATTTTCTGTACTCCACTTCTATCCGAAATTACTCTGTAACTATATTATTTAAAATTGTCTTTCTTCTTTGAAATTTTATTTAATTAGTATAGTTTCATTCCCATGTTAAAATTTTATCTAGTGATTCCATCACAAACTTTTCAGCCATTATCTGCAAAAATGAGACATTGTTTCACTAACCTAAATTGCTTCTTTTTTATTTCTAATTTTTTTACCCTAGCTTATGCTTTTTACCGTGTTGTGTACCAAAATACATTTTAAAAAAGTATATTTATAGAACTTCCACTTCTTATTTGCTGTTTCTGTGCTCCAATTTTCCCCTTTATTCCCCCTTCACTATTTGTTCCCTTTTAAGCTTATTTTCAATTAGCATTGGAACCTGGAGAGCCTTAGATTAGATTGTTTTATAACTTGTTGATTGATTTAAGGTTTACTCAGATGCTTGATAAATATTACGGGACATCATTTTTGTCCTCCCTGAAAGAAAATGTTTAAAGAAACATTTAAGTATCTACATGTATCCCATCGTTTGCTTAAGTTTGTAGATGAGATGGTTAACATGACTCGGGTTCAACTACCTCCTCCACCCATTTATTAAAAGTTTTCACATTCCACGCCTTTAAGATTCAAGCGGAGTGTTGAAGACAATATTTAAATAGAAAACACACATATCCTTCTAACAGATTAAGCTTTTAAATGAAATGGTTAATGGAGGAAAAAAAAAATACTCGGCTTGTTGAAAAGAAGGGGAAAATTGAGCTGAACTTCTTTTTCTGAACCTGAATGTGGTTTAAGTCTTACAAAAACATTGATGGTAAAAACTATATGGAAAAAGCATGTTTCTGGGACCTACTTCTTCCCTTCCATTGTCTTCACTTGATTTTGGAAAGTTAAATATGTGTTAGTGTTATACCATTGATATTTGACTTATATGCCCCTATTGAGGTCAAAATCTTAAACATGTGGTAAACTATGGTTGCTTTTATTTCAATTTTGTCATTTTCTATGTTTATGGTGGAAAAATAAGAAATCATAGTTCCATTTTGGAAGTGAATTAGATCTTTTGAGATGTTGAAAATTGCCAAGTTCACGCAGTAACAATAGGAAGGAGGGAGTAGCTAGAGAAACCCTATGTTTGGAAAATAGTCTAAAAAGCTAGTATTTTTAAAGCCCAAGGGGATACCTCCTAACCTTCAGAATTTAATGAAATGTTCTTCCCACACACTACACCAGCGATATTTGAAGAGGTTTTACTAGTTTTCATATAACCAATCTAATCAAATATTGAAGTGAAAGACTCTGATATCCATTTTATATATCACTTCACTCACAATTCAATGGTTGTCAACAAAGTAACTAGATTGAGATGAATATGTAAAGATTTAAATGTGAAAGGAGATGGATTGTGACAGTTAATCTTAATGACAAAGTTCAATTTTGGCATCTTGAAGCATTGCGTTTTTATTTATTGTTTCTTCCAGCCGATGGCATAGATTGGTTCCGAGTACCCTTGGGCAGGCCAGAATTAACAAATATGTTTGTTGTGTGTCCTAAAATTAAATATAGAGGTATAATGGTACTTTCAAAAGAGAAATAATGGCATTTTGTAAGCTAACTGTTGAGGACAGTGGGGGAAGGTATCTAAAAACACAAAGGTTCTTTAGCCAGGGATTTTTAGCCACATTCTGAAAACACAAGTGAAAGAAGTCTTTTGACTTTGCGTTCTTGTTTGTAATGATGAACATAATTGTACATCTTGCACAGGATGTGTTGTTATATTATACAATTTATAGAATGAACTCGTTAAAAGACAAAATGGAATATTTACAACGATTAGTCCTTCTTTAGTGGACATCTCAAATGCATTATGAATTGACAAAAACTTATATTATTTTCTCTTGCAGAAACCAGGTGGAATTGTTGCCCTCCTCGATGAAGCATGGTAATGCCCCTCACTGTGCTTGGATATTTTTTTCCACTTACAATTCTTGAAAGATGTTCAATTTCACTATCTTACTAGTTAGACCTTCACTTTAGTATAATTCTTGAAAAATATTCAATTTCACAATTTTACTAGTTAGACCTTTACTTTACTCAACATTTTAATTATTTTTTCCTTCCTCACATAATGGGAAATTATTTTATTTGATCAATTTATCTTCAATTTCAGATCAAAATTTTGACTTGAAGCCAATTGATGATTTCTTATTCTTGTCTAACTGGTCTCCTGTTTTCAGTATGTTCCCAAAATCAACACATGAGACATTCTCGAACAAGCTTTATCAGACATTCAAGAATCACAAGCGCTTTGTAAAGCCGAAATTGTCCCGCACTGATTTTGCTATCGCACATTATGCTGGAGAGGTATAAATATGTTAATTTTTTTGATTTTTTCCGACCTGTATCTATAGCCAAGTTTTCAATCTTACATTCAATCGAATTCAGGTTCAATACCAATCTGACCACTTCTTGGACAAAAACAAAGACTATGTGGTTGCTGAACACCAAGATTTGTTAAGTGCTTCCAAATGTTCATTTGTAGCGGGCCTTTTCCCTCAAATACCTGAAGAGACCACAAAATCTTCTAAATTCTCTTCTATTGGTTCACGATTTAAGGTAAATAAGCTTCAGCTTTTGTCGTGGATTTATCTGTATCATTGTAAATACATTCATATGTCTAGATACAACTTTAACACAGATAGCATTATCGGTTTAATACTTTGGAAAAGTGATCTGACATGAAATATGTGATGTTTACAAATCTAATGGTGCAGTTACAACTACAACAATTGATGGAAACTCTGAACGCTACAGAACCTCACTACATAAGATGTGTGAAGCCTAATAATCTTCTTAAACCTGCCATATTTGAAAATGCTAATATTATGCAACAATTACGTTGTGGGGTAAGTACTTCTGACCTTCATAGTGATATGGTTCTTCTTTTTAATTATTCAAGACAAACAATTTTGTCTCTTTTATGTCATTGTTTTGTAAGTAATTAGTTCTATCTTGTTGACATATTTTTAATTGGTCCCATCATTTTAGGGTGTTTTGGAGGCAATCAGGATAAGTTGTGCCGGTTATCCTACTCGTCGTCCTTTCTTTGAGTTTATAAACAGATTTGGGCTCCTTGCACCGGAGGTATTAGTAGGAAAGTAAGTCACTTCTCTAGCTTGAACCGGTATTCGAACCTCACCTGCCCATTTCATACTTGGCCAATTTATACATGTTGAACCACTTGATTTAAAACCTTAAGCTGTTAGTGAGGATCTCAAGTATAGCATTTAAATTGTCTTCACATGTGTAGGTTGGGTTCATTTTTTCCATCAAAGCCTGACATGTGCACATGTTTATTAAGAGCTTGTTTAAGACCTATTTTTTTCTCCAAAATGCATTTTGGAATAGTATTTTTATGGAAAATGTGTGGTTAAAAAATTAGGAAAAGTTTTGGGTTGGCGTGTAATATTATTTTATTGAAGAATGTGTGGTTGAAAATAAGAGAGATAAATATATTTTGAAAATAACGGGAAACAAACAAGGGAAACAAACAAGGGCAAAATATGTGACAGCAAGACTTGAACCCAAGACATTTGCATGCTCTTATACTATATTGAACCACTTGATTTAAAGTTGAAATTGTTAAAGAGGGTCACATGTGTCTCATTTGAACTGTCAAAAACAATACATATTGTCTCATTATTAGTTACATCTATGTTGTTGATTACATAGGTATTACTCTTTTGGCCAAAGAGTTATATAATAATATTAAAGGTCTTTCCAATGAGCAGCTATGATGAAAAGGTGGCATGCAAGATGATTTTGGAAAAGAAGGGGCTCAAAGGTTTTCAGGTACTACCCATGGTTGTTTCGTCGCTTAAGACGTGTTCATTATTTTACGAAAGTTCTCTATTGCTACTCAAAGTACAAAAATTGACTGATGCATCTTCGCTCGATTACCATGCATTGGCCTATCTTTTGTTTCTCACTATGGCAGTCCTATATCTATCAATTTTAGGTTTTCCTTTATAAGTAATTATACATGTAATACATTACATGCTTCAATACATCTCATCTACCATTCTTAGAATGCACATTTTATGCTTATGGATGTACTCTATTCTTAAGATAAGTTATTTCATTTAATTTGCTTTGGCCTCTATAATTTAGGCTTCACAAAATATGGTGATTCATCTTTTGCTAGATTCTCCAACCACCCTATGTATGATTTTGCAATATGTCATTCTATAATAAGAAATGTCTGCAATTCTTAAATAATATGTTGATGCACTAAGGATCAAAAGATTTTCATTGAATTAGCTGAGCTGCTTCTGACATTACAGGTAGGAAAAACGAAGGTATTCTTGAGAGCCGGTCAGATGGCTGAGTTAGATGCACGTAGAACAGAAGTTCTTAGTAATGCAGCAAAATCTATACAACGACGCATACGAACCCACATTGCTCGCAAACAGTTTGTTGCACTGAGAGAGGCTTCCATTTATGTGCAATCATTTTGCAGAGGTAAACGACTTCATTCATCAAGTGTAAAGATGGCAAACAGGTTTATATTTATTTTTTGGTAATTGTCTTCATATCTGAATCTTTGAAAAGGTTTATATTTGAATTATCAATGTCTCTCTCTCGATGCATGACATCCCCCATTTGCCTGTATCTTTCATTTTCTTTTTAAATTGCTCACATAATTGTATGATTTTTAGGTAGACTGGCCAACAAAGAATATGAGAGATTGAAAAGGGAAACAGCTGCCGTAAAAATTCAGAGTAACACACGTAAACAACAAGCTAGAAAATCATATAGTGCTCTGCAGGTTTCAGTGCTTGTTGTACAAACAGGTTTACGTACCATGGAAGCTCGTAAAAGATTTAGATTCAGAAGGCAAACTAAAGCTGCGACCGTTATACAGGTTTAGCTGTTATTTGCATTTCATTCAAAGATGATTTAGTTTGTATTATATGAATCTCTCCACTTGAACCCATTCTTACTCAGGCGCGGTGGCGCTGCCATAAAGCTTCAACTTACTATAGGAAGCTTAAGCGGGGAACAATTAAAGCACAATGCAGATGGAGGGGAAAAATTGCAAAAAAAGAGTTACGGAAGCTTAAACAAGTTAGCTCTAGTACCATTTAACTTGAAGTACTCATTTTTTCCTTTTGAAAAAAAAAAAAAATCGCTTTCTTGGAATGCACATCTTACATATAAGAAATTTATGTTCTAAATTATCATTTTCACCTTTAATATTTATTCTTATGAGAATAAATAATTTGTATGCTAGGGAATTGGTATCACAAATTTGTGTTAATACTCATGAGTTGATCAGCCTAGTTGAAATTGGAAGGAATGCAAACTTCGGATTGTTCTTTTTAAGAAACTTATTAATAATAAAATTTGAACAGTCTGCAGGATCACATATAGCACTGATTGCATATTTATGCAGGCTGCAAGGGATACAGGTGCACTCAAAGAGGCAAAAGATAAGCTTGAAAAGCAGCTTGAGGAACTCACGTGGCGATTGCAACTTGAAAAACGTTTAAGAGTAATGTCACGTCCTTGAGATAAAATATTAAATGATCTGACTTTTATGTTTGCTTGAAAGTTCCAATAAAAAACTTGAAATTTGTTAAAATATCTCAATTATCTTGCAGTTGCAGTCATGAGGACAATCACTCAATTATTTTGTTGCGAACTATTTAACATCTATGTCGTTAGTTACTTAGTTTCTTATTTCCTATCATGGACTAATATGCATTGTTTGGTGTGCCTATCGTTGAAATCATCAAAACAGACTGACTTGGAAGAAATAAAAGCTCAAGAGATAGCAAAGATGCAGAACTCTTTGAAAGATATGCAGAAGAAAGTTGAAGAAACAAATGCCCTTCTTGCCAATGAACAAAAGGCTGCGAGAAAAGCAATTGAAGAAGCACCTCCACTTATCAAAGAAACTCCAGTTTATATTGAAGATACCAAAAAAATTGATTCTCTAACAGAAGAAGTTGACAGTTTAAAGGTAACATTGCATGATAAAACATCAGAGCTGATGCAAGCTATCACATGAAAAAAACACTGTTGAATTAATATGCACCAATAGTGTGTATACATAGATCAATTTTATTTTATTTTTATTTAATTCAAATATTTCGTGGAGTAATTTGTGCAATGCTTGTATGGAAAGTGAACTGTTAACTTGACATGACCCATGAGCTCAAGCCATTGAGTTGAGTTCATCCATGCATGCAAGCTATGCTTTCACTAGTTACGTTGGTAATTTACTCAACACTTGATCCAACTTTCTTTGCAAGTCTTCAGTTTCACTTTTTTATTCAAACCATCACCCTCAACAATTTCTGTTCATAGATGCAACTCCTTGGATGTGAACTTTTAGACCAGGCAGCCTCATTCCATACAGTTGTCTTATGACCATTACAAAGCTACAGTCAACTTAAATCTTGAGCTGCAAGCTTCAATGGAGCGTCTCATCAAAATTGTTCCATCATTCAGCTTATATAAAGAACTATAAACATCCTGCACTGGAAATTAAAGCATCTCCCTCAAGAGAAATCACGAGGGAACCCAAGGGATAATTGCTTAATGGCCCCTAAAAGTCCATTATCAGTGTTTGTCATCCATAGACATTTTGAACCTTGTACTCCGATTTCATACATTGCTACCCCAGTAATCTGACCATGATAATTTAGATCTTAAGCCATTGAATCTTGATTACTTTTACGTTGTGTCTTTATTAATTTCTCTTCTTACTGCTTCTACATGGGACTAATCCTTTCACTCCTCTCACTTAATTCACGTCTGAGCACCCAGCATAAACAGTCCAGCAGACTAGTTAGTTTGCCGATAATTTGTAAGATATAAAGATATCTTTCAACCCATTCTAGGTAGCTGGATCTTCTGCGGAATTTAATCTTCAAGACTAGAGTTCCTAGAACTTGGGTCTGAAAACCTACAACTCAATTTTATAATGTGATTTGCTCCGTATTTTCTGTTTTTAACATTCCAGAGAGATTTTCAGGGGAGGTATGTGAGCATAACATGCACTTTCCTGTTTTCATGTTTCAATGAAATTCGAACACCTTTTATGCATCTGCATTTCTTCCATCTCCTCCAGCAGTGGTTGGACTAGTTGTTTGGTATGGGTACAGGTACCTCTGTTGACATGACAAGACACTGGAGACGGCATAATCTGCACCATACCCTTTGCTAACTGTGCAAATTGTAAACCCCTTATTGGATACAGATGGAAGCTTCGGCTCCTTCTTCTCGCTTATCTACTTATCCAGGGGATCCACAAGTTTTGTATTTTGAGAGGCATATTCATTTTAGTTCTGAGATGTATTCTTTCTTTACATCACTTTATTTTTCTCAAAAACTTGCATTAAATCTGTTAGTATATATATCTATTGCTACAAAAATATATTAGTAGAGTCACGACTTAGAATTCTTCACATAGGAAGCATGAAATATTTTTAATTGAGTTAATTTTCTAGTATAAAGTTTTTGAAAACTTTCCTTTTGACGCATCTAAGTTCTCTTGCACATTGATTTTGTAATGACACAAAATTTAGAAGAGCGATTGAGAACGAGTTATGTCCAGGAGGTTAATGGATTGTGTTCCGGTATACTGATGCATCATTGACAGGATATAATGCAAGTATTACTTCTATAGAATCAAAGAGTATGCAGTGTCACCTGGTAAATGGTAAAATCTGTCATGAAAGAACATTAAAAATTATGAACATTGTAGAATATCCAGTTTTGTTTGGTATAACAGTTTGTTTATGTATCTTTCTCTAGTAAAACAAGACACTATCAGCTTAATTGTTTATTCACTTCTGTTCAGGCTTCTCTGCAAAACGAAAAGGAAACCTCTGCCGATTTGAGAAAGAAATACTTTGAAGCACAGGAAAGCGGTGAAGAGAGGCGTATAAAGTTAGAAGAAACAGAAAAAAGTGTTCATCAACTACAGGAATCTATGCACAGGTAGTCAAAATGATGTATAGAATTAATATCTATGTCTAACTGAATTATTCTTCCATTTATGTATTTCTGGACAAATAATAATCTTTAATATGGTATTGAAGCTCAAAATCTTCAAAAGGAACCATGGTTCATACCAGTAATTTTAAAGAATTGCATCAGGTGACTATGGGTGGAAACTCTTGCATCTGAGACAAAAGCTGGTGTAGCATGCCCAGAATAAACCCAAGAACCAGGGTTTTTATATGCTCTATGCACGGAGGTCATAAGAAGTTGCTCATTTTCTTGCCGGTCAGGACCAATGATCTTCATGCCTTTTTCACACAGTAAGGGATCCATCAAAAATGATGGAACAGACATGGGATCATTGGTCCATGATCAGCAGATAATAGTCTCCAGACTCTCCAAGGCATTTGGCAGGAAATAGGCAAAAAAATAATTCCATCCACAATTTGAAATCTTCCATTTTGTCTCTTTTTTTATCTCCATTTTTTATTTCTTTTACTCTATAGTCCCTATTCTCCTCATTAAAATATTCCCCCATGAATTGCAGAAAGCAGGAATAAACAGAAAGACATCTAGCTTCCATCACTGTAACCACCTTCCTGCTTCACTCACACTCGCTATTACCTCCTGCTACACTCACTTCCACCTATGAATTTGCCCCTCAAACCATTTTACCCAGCACCCGCCCCTCTACTTATGAATCTGCTCCTGCTACACTCACTTCCACCTATGAATCTGCCCCTCTCAAACCATTTTACCCAGCACCCACCCCTCTACTTACTCTGTATCATTTTGCCTCTACTACTATTTTCATCAAATCCAAAACTATCTCTATCGAACTGTGGACCACTTGAACCACCAAATTGTCATCTACCCTGAACCACCAAGAATGCCTCAACCGCACGGGACACATTTACTCTCACAAAATCGTGCTCATAATTTCCTATGCATAGCACCCACTATTCCAAACACTCTAACCATGGTCCTCTCTGCTGCATTGATTTTCTTTGTATATGTCGCAGTACTTGGGAGAAGATGGGGTTAAGGATTGGCTTGGGGGAATTTTGTTCTTACTCTTGTACACAAGTTGATCGTCAGTGTCACATAATCCTGAGTTTAGGTTGAACTAGCCATCACGTGGAAAATGCTTGTGAGTAATGCCCAGTCTGCAATATAACACCATTTAATTGAAAAACATCATCACGTTGGAATAAAGTTGCTCATAACTTCCAGAAATCCTGATCAAATTATACAACAGTTGGCATGGCTGCCTTGTTTGCAATTGCTGCATTTCTGTTGTATATAAAAAGATATCACCATATCTTCATTGCACTTCATAAAACAGGACAGGTCAATTTTTGTAGGATGACTATTATTTTGATACAGTTGTTTGTTTATTTGATGTGATAATTAAATTTCCACGTCTTAATTAGGCTAGAAGAGAAGCTGAATAATTTGGAGTCGGAGAATAAAATTCTTCGTCAACAAGCTGTGTCGATGGCACCAAATAAATTCCTTTCTGGACGCTCTAGATCAATCATCCAGGTATTCCGAGACTACGTTCTGTTTCATAACAGGAATATATAACTGTGGTGTCTTACAGAGGTTTCTGGGTTCGCAAATGGCAGAGGAGTGAGAGTGGTCATGTTTATGGGGATGCTAAGATGCATGTGGTAAGAAACTCTCATTAAGTCACTGCTTCTATTGCCAAAGGAAACTTTTTTAACCCTCAACTTTGTTTTCCATGTGCCTCAATTGCATTAGGATTTTCATAGCCATTCATTTTCTGAAGTGGATGACAAGCCACAGAAATCACTTAATGAGAAACAACAGGAGAGTCAGGAGTTGCTCATTCGTTGTATTGGACAGCACTTGGGCTTTGCAGGAAACAGGCCAATCGCAGCCTGTATCATTTTCAAATGTCTTTTGCAATGGAGGTCTTTTGAAGTTGAGAGAACTAGCATCTTTGATCGGATAATCCAGACTATAGGTCATGGTATTGAGGTTTGAAATATAGAACCCAATTTTCACACTTTCTTCTTGTGTTATTCTCATCTATTGGAATTCTAAAGAACTTTAATCTTTGCCATTCACAGAAGAACCATGATAACAATGATGTATTGGCTTATTGGTTGTCAAATGCTTCAACCTTATTACTGCCACTCCAACGTACACTGAAAGCAAGTGGTCCCACTGAAATGGCTCCTCTACGTCGCCGATCATCCTCAGCTACTCTATTTGGCAGGATGTCACAGGTAAAAAAATGCTCTTCCTCTTGAATGACAGCAAAAGTTTATAGTTCATATGAAAGTATTCTCTGTCAAGAAAGTTTTATAATTCATCTACTAAAGACACTTAATACTATCTATTTTAGAGCTTCCGAGGAAGCCCTCATGGAGTAAATATCTCCTTTGTGAATGGTTTGCCTGGTGGAGTCGAGACTTTACGCCAAGTAGAAGCCAAATACCCTGCTTTGCTTTTCAAGCAGCAACTTACTGCATATGTGGAGAAAATTTATGGAATGATTCGGGATAATTTAAAGAAGGAGATTTCACCGTTGCTTGGATTATGTATTCAGGTATTTTAATTTGTCGTGTAAACTAATCAGGTTCCATTTCGTTCTAGAGAAATCAAATATGTTCTGTTTTCTGATCATCTGTATTACTTTGTCTGGATCTGTTAATAGGCACCTAGAACTTCTAGAGCAAGCTTAGTTAAAGGATCATCACGTTCTGTTGCAAACACGGCAGCCCAGCAAGCACTGATTGCTCACTGGCAGGGAATTGTGAAGAGCCTTGGGAATTTCTTGAACACTTTAAAAGCCAATCATGTCCGTAAATTCTCTGTTGCTTACATTCTTCCAGTATAATTCAACTTTTTCCCATCTAAAGATGAAATGGTTTGCTTGTAGACATCAGTAGATGTTTTTTTCCAAGCTCAAATCTAGCTTTACAAACTTATTTAGGGAAAACAGTGAAAAAAATTAACTGGACACCTAATTTGTCTGGATTGAATATCTATATTGACTAATCTTACAATTTTTGTTTTCTTTATTGTCAGGTACCCCCATTTTTAGTCCGTAAGGTGTTCACACAGATATTTTCTTTCATCAATGTTCAATTGTTTAACAGGTGGAGTTTATTTTTTCCCTCTACTTTGATTCACTTACCTTTATGCTTGCTGCATGTAAAATTTGTTTCCTTATATTCTAGTGTAAACTGTTTGTATCTGCAGCCTTCTTTTAAGACGAGAATGCTGTTCATTTAGCAATGGTGAATATGTTAAGGCTGGACTGGCTGAATTGGAGCATTGGTGTTACAATGCAACTGATGTGGTAATTGCAGTGTTATATAAGTTTGGGATTTGACAAATTCTACTAAATGAAAATAATTCAAAACATTGCAGTATGCAGGTTCAGCTTGGGATGAGCTGAAGCATATTAGACAAGCCATTGGATTTTTGGTAAACATTTTTCCACTTACTTTATCCTCGCTTGATTCTCTCAGTCTTTGGTTGTTCTACTTTTGTTTAGGAAAATAATTTGATGAAAGAATTACCTTGATAAATAAATTGCATCAATCCAGGTTGTCCACCAAAAGCCTAAGAAAACATTGGATGAAATAAGTCATGACCTTTGCCCAGTAAGCCATATTATCGTCCAAAAACTTAGATACAGTTATATCTACCTCAAATCTTGCCTTATATATATCAGTTGGCCTCTCTTTGTTATAGGTGCTGAGCATTCAGCAATTGTATCGTATCAGTACAATGTATTGGGATGACAAATATGGCACACATAGTGTGTCTTCAGATGTAAGTTTCTATGGATGCCGTTACTCAAACTAGGTTAGGATCAACTTCTTTGAAAGGAGTAATTTCATTGGATAACACTACATATATCTGTGGCAAAAATTAATGATATTCATGATCTTTTTCTGCTGCGTACAGGTTATATCCAAAATGAGGGTGTTAATGACTGAAGATTCAAATAATGCAGTAAGCAATTCTTTTCTGTTGGACGATGATTCCAGGTTAGCATTGTCAAGTTCCTATCTGACGATTTTTTATTTTATTTTATTTTTTGCATATTCTGTCTGTGATTCTTGCTTCCAATATAACTTTAAATTACATTAGAACTTGGGAATTATTCAAGGGACCTAAGGTGTATATAAATTCAGCAACAAAAGTTTTCTTTTAACATGATCATGGAATAATTGTCGTGGCCGCTTCCCCTGGCATTTTATATTACCTGATAATTCAAAAGTTCTTTCATTTCAGGGTTTTTCTAGCACAGCCAATTGGGGAAAAATGGGAATGGGAATGGGAATTCTTGACTATATTAATTACTAGACTTTCATATATGCTTCTCTTTTGTTGTCACTGTTATTTTTTCTTGCGTCGTTTTGAAGCAAGTTTTTATCACTCTTGATGGTCGGTTGCAGCATACCGTTTTCAGTTGATGACATATCCAAGTCTATGGAACCAATTGACATCTCTGATATTGAGCCGCCAGCATTAATCCGGGAGAACTCGGGATTTAGCTTTTTGCTGCCTCACTAATCCACTTGTCCCTAGTTACTAATATAGTTCCATTTTGGCCACCCTCACTTTTGAAGGACAAAGTTTAGCATTCTGACCTCTACTTTTGTAAGTATAGTCAATTGTTCAACTTTTCTCCGTTTTTGTTTTCATAAGATAAAACCGTACATTCTGCTTTACGCTATGAACCCCCCCCCCCCTCCCCCCCCCACTAAAAAAAAAAAAAGAAAAATGAAAAAATCCTCCAGCTAAACATATATGCATGAGAAGAAAAAGAAGTGACATTTTCATGCTATGGACCCATGGTGTTCCCTCCTGTTGCAATATTAGCTGTTTTGACTTATTTATAAATACGATTTTGCTACCGGTACATCAAAGTGTACATCGGGG
>CAIGRS010106220.1:0-11043 GCA_903798395.1 Fraxinus floribunda | reverse complement strand
ACTCTTGAGGCTACCACAACATCAAGAATTCATCTAATTCTTGGATAGCAACCACAACAACATCATAAATCAAATACACACTATAAAAAGGAGAAAATCTCACTAAGCAGTGTGTAAAGCCCGGAGAAATGGAGAGGAGTTAGGATGATATGCTCCAGTCAAAATGTAGCCATCTTCACCATGAACAACATACTAAAATATCGGTAAAATCGGACCTCAAATGGACCTTCAATCTATGGCAAGAATGACCGAACCCTCTCTTTTCTCTCACTCTCGTTGCTCTCTGTCGTATGGATGTGTGTGTATGTATGTTAGTCCCTTCAATTGGTTTCACTTCCTTTAGTTTAGTATCAATTGGTTTTGGGCCAAAGAAAACAAAAGCCCACTTAACCAATTATCAAATGGGCTCCCTCAAGTGAGGGAATACCCAACACTGGCTTTGTCATCATGTAACTTGTATTCCCTTACAACTAGGCAGCAAGGTTGAAAGATTTGATTGCAAGTTACAAATTTGATATATCACGTGAGTTTACGAATGCCCTGGTGATATGAAGTATAGCAGGATCTCTATTCGTGCAATTCTCAAAAGTTGAGTCGAGTATCATTTGCTACTTCATCTGGTTTTGTTGTTGTTTGTAGGCCTTAGATTGTTTTGGTTTTTTTATTTTTGTTGCATTGGTGGTAGATTTTGTTGTCGTTTGTATGCCTTAGATCGTTTTGGTTTTTTATTTTTGTTGTATTGGTGGTAGATTTGGTGTTGATGGCTTTGAATTGTGAAAGTCCATTGTTGAGGATAGTGGTGGAAAAAAAAAGTTGAAATATGCAAAATCTTTTTTGGCTGAGAATCAGTGTCATGGCTTTGAATGGAAAGTTATGTGCTGATGATCTTTCCAGTATTTCTAATGTTAACAAACATTCTATAAGGATGTGATAGATACCTATTAGACCTAATCCGACTATTTACTCAGTTAAGGTAGTTTAAGATATCCGGCCACTAGTTTATCGACCTTTCAATGTTCTTCTTTTTCTATATAAAGATCAAGAGGGAGCATGAGCATTTTTTACTCTGATAAAAACATTTAGAAGCCGGCATCTCTCTGAAGTTCTTGTAGTGGATGTAAAAATCAACATGTAACATTTGTCTTCGATGATGTACTATTTTTTTTTTTGAAATTCTAAAATAAAGATGAAAAAATAAACTGAGGCTGGACATCGGTTGTGCTCATGAGTCATGGTGAACTGCTTAAAAGACGAACTGAACTTGATCAATTCTACACATCTAATTGTTAGTTTATTTGGTCCATTCTATATTTTGTGTATTGTCGATAGTCAACTACATCGTATCAGTTTAGTTATCCTCATCAAGTTACTTACTTGATGTCTAGCTTCCCAACCGGTAAACTTTTTCATTTTACCAGATCAATGAAGAAGGTAGATGCAAGTTGATTCTTCCGATGAACTGGAAGCGAAGCACCCTACCGGGGCTGGAGGACAAGAAAAGAAATTGCTCAGAAGAAAGAAATTGCAATACTTCATTATATTGTATCATGTTGTATATTCTAACTCAACATGTTTTTCATTCTGAAATGTATTAGAAAATTATGTTAATCTTTAAGTTCTAATTTTAAAATTCTTAAAAATATATAATACTTACATAATTGCTTACAAAACATATACACATGCACGTTGGAAAAAAAAGGAAGGATCGCTTAAATTTGTATTTTCCTCTCTTTCCATTTGTTTTTAACTCAGAAATAGAAGTGAGTTAACTAAAATGCCCTTGAAAGAAGACATTGATGGGTGTGCATGGCATGTGACTAATCGAGTTTGGAACCTAAATTTCAAGAAAAAAAAGAATGAGGACTCAAGTGCCACAAGTGATATAATTTTAGAGAACTTCCCACAATCGATTGTTAATCAAAAAACGGTCATGTTACAGGCATATAATGATTTACATAATTGTTTAAATATACATGATATGATGAGATATGATTGAATTTGAATTAAAAAATAACTTCCCTCTTTTTTTTTTACACATTATATGTATGTAAACTATTATGTAACTCTATTATGTACAAGTAACATTATTTATCAAAAATAGCATACAATTGTAGAAGTGAGGTTGACCCTTCTTTGTTCAATTTCAAAAAGGAAAAACATGGCCTCATCGAACAACAGAAAGTTAAATGAAGGTTCTATTTTGATTTTCTTTTTTCTTTCTTAATTTTGAATTTTAATTGAAAAGTTTTCTTGATTTGGCTGCTTATACTTTTGTAAAAGTGATAACAACCTTCTAAACTTAGTTTATTTTCTTCTACATTTTGCACGCAACTCTTTACTTTATTACTAATTTTCAATGCTACAAAAAGGGTTAGTAACGCATTTATGAACTCTTTGGTACCTTTAAGTTGATGATGAAACCTCTGAAAAGACACCCCAAGCAGAAGGAATTGAAAGTAGCAAGACTACTTGAGATATAAATACAGTCCTGAGGAAGACACTCAAAACAGAAGAGCATTGCCAAGTTCAGTGTTCAAAAGAACAAACGAGTATTCAAAGCTCAACATAAGAGCCAAAAGCTCAAGGGCCAAAAACCCAAATAAATACAGGAGTGTATTTCAAGCTTCAGTGTTCGAAAAAACAAATGGATATTCAAAGCCCAAAAGAAGGGTCAAAAGCCCAAGACAATTCTGAAAATTCACCACTTGTTGGTGTTAACACATCTCTTGTAGGTACAAAATTCTACGTGATCTTTGACGGACCACCAAAAGGATTTTACACGAATTGGGCACAAGTTGAACTACTTGTAAAAAACAAGCCCTACAAACACGAGAGTTACAAAACATATACAGAAGTCCAAAAGGCCTTTTCAGAATACCATGAGTCCAAAGGTATTAGCCCAGTTCCTTACAAACAACTCTTTGAACTTGATAATATTAATTTGAGACCAAATTACTATCAAGATATAAGAACAGCTAGGCCTAGATTGCCGCCCAACTTTTCAGACCACCACCTAGTGAAAACCAAAGGATTAGACTGATATCCTACAAAGATGTAGCCCAATCCATTCCTGATACAGAGCATAATCCAGACAGGTTCAAAAATATTGGGAAAATCCTCTTTTTACAGGAATCAAAATAGAAGATTTCATTCAACTTGAAGAAGAAGCACGCATAGTAGGAGCCTCAGCACTTGAGAAAAGCTACTATGGAACAATTGAAAATAAATTTGAACAGTTCATCTTTTTTAAAGAAGCTAATCCTACAATGGTACATACATCATTTCACTATGGATTAATCAAGATGATAATTCCCAGTAAGTCCCTGGAAGAAATCAAGTTAATTGATAACAGTTTATTTAAGACATTAAAGGACTTTAATAAATATGTTATTAAAGGTCAAGAAGTGCAAGTGATTCTCAAAATTAATAGCACAATTCCATTCTGGAATGAAGACAATATCATTGTTAAGGGATATTATCACATCCAGATAAAGACAGTCCCATAACTTGTTCTTAACAGGCCAATTGAAGGACAAATTGAATGCGTGAATGAGCAAACATTGAATGAATGGAGAGGCCTTTCCTATCAATGAATTTTGACAGGATTAAAAGCTTTCAACAGGGAATCAAAAATCAAGATAAATCATTTTTCAAATTTTATTTGGTTACCAGTAAGGCAGGATCCTTGATCAGTACAGACGGTATAAAAATGCTTTGCAATTTTGAAAAGAATTTTTATAACATACTAAACGTTCCTACAAATTACAAAGGATAGCTGTGCAAAGCACTTAGATCGAGTCTTGAAAAATATCATGCTTGCCAATGGTGTGAAAAGATAGAGGAAGCAGGAAAATCAAAAGAAATCCTGCAAATAGAAGAAAGCAAGTCCAGCAGCAGCAACATCGGCCAATTAGAATGAAACAAGGAGCATGTACAGATAGCATGCCTTATCTTTACTTTTACTTTTGCAAAAGAAAAGAACAGTTGTGCCAATCAAAAGAAAAAAGAATCTACCGACAATTTGTCGTATCACTTTATCATTACTTTTGCTTTTGCGAAAGAAAAATTGTTGATATAGACAACTGGTTCAATCAGAAGGAGGGAGAACCTTTCTAGATAGCTATAGAAAGAGACCTGGAAGATAGAAAGGAGGAGAAATTTTATAGAGAAAAATTTTCTTTGTTTTGAAATCCTTAATGTATACAGTTCGAGGCTAAAACCCTCAAAGACAATGGATCCATATTGTATCTATACTTGTAATTAAATAAGCTCAAGGGTCTTTGCTCTTAAACCTTATTTGAATAAAACTTCATGTTTTAGTCTTTCCCTTCAAATACTTCTACTCTTATACACAAATTCATGTACGGATCTATACAAAATCCAGGGACAAAGGAGTACCGCAAGGCAGGAGGCCGCTAGGGAAACAGGTCCAAAAGGATTTACTATAGTGAGGTAAGAATCTTGTATCTGACAGAAGCTAAAGAAGGACCAATCAATCTCTACATCCAGTAAGAAGGTTTAATTTTGCAAAGTTACTTAAATTGTTTAATACATGTATGCCAGTTGGAATCCTCTGTCTACTACTCTAGCAAAAGAAATTTTGACTTACATTCCGCACTAACATCACCCCAACTTCTCCCAACTTGGTATCAGAAATGATATATAGTCTAAACTTGTAATAGCCTTTTTCATAGCTAATTCATAGCTAAAATTTCTTTTTCATTAATGTGGTAGTTCTTTTCTGCTCCTGAAAAGGTTCATGAAGCATAACCATACAATTTTTCTTCTTGTTGATCAAAAGCCTACAAAACTGCTCCCCAATGTTCTTAAGAGGTGTCAGTTTCAATTATCATTTTATCATTTGTCTTAGGATGATATAATGATGGCAACGTCTTGATTTTAGATTTTATCTTTTGGACATAAAGGGTGTCTTCTTTAGTCCAGCTCCATCTAAAATCATTTTTTTGTTTCTTTTGAAGTGGTGTTCTCATTTTTGCTAAACCTTTGATAAAAGATTCTGCATAAGTGAGATATTCAAAAAATCTCATCAACTGTTTCTGATCTTGAATTTCATTTGGAAATTCCTGAATATGTGTCAGGATATGGGGTTTAAGTTGTTTATAGCCATAAGCTATATCTAAATTAAGATATCCATTTTTTTCTTTGAATAATTCTGCTTTCTTTTTAGAGAGCACAAATTCATGTATTGGATGCTTTCTGTAAAACAGTAATAACATGTTCCTCATGACTTTTCAGTATCTGAGAATACTAAGATATCGTCAATATATACACAACAATATTTGTTATGAATTTTGAAAATATTATCCGTGTCTTTGGAACTGATGCTTGTTTTAAGCCAAATCGTACCACCTTCCATTGATAATGTCCTTGTGGACAACTGGATGATGTGAGGTATCTTGTATTTTGGTCAAGTATGACTTGCCAAAACCTAGATTTACAATCAAATGAAGAAAAAAATTTCTTTCCTTTGATTAATTGTAAAAGAATTTGCATATTTAGAATCAAATATCCATCAGTCTTCGTAATTTTATTAAACTGAGAATAGTCAACTACCATTCTAGCTTTACCTCGTCTTTTTTCTATTTCCTTCCTAACCATGAAGGCGGGTGAGGAAAATTGAGATTTACTGGGTTCAATTACCTGCAAATCAATCAATTATTTGATTTGTACTAAGGATTATTCTCTATCTTTAGGGCTACAAGCCATTGCTTTAGTTCTAACAATAGTTGTTTTGAATTCATCAAGTAGTTCGATAGTTGCTGTCATATTTCATTTATTATTTTGTGGATTTAAAGGATTTTCTGAACAACATTCTTCAAGTAGTTCTAAAATTCTTTCTCTTTGAGAGTTTATTTTGAACTTTTGACTTTCTTTAGAAGTGATAAAAATATGTCTTCTTTGAGCAATATTTTCTCCCTGAAGACTCTTGAAGGTTTTTCTATTTCTGTCAATCTTGACTGTTTCTAGGAATTTTTCCTGAAAAACATTCATGGCAACAACTTTTCTTTATTTTGGGATCCATAATTTTTTACTACTGAGAGNTGGGATCCATAATTTTTTACTACTGAGAGTAAAACTTATATATTCAATTTCTTCTACGAATAGGTGGTATAACTGACAAAAATTATTTCCAATCATAAAATCAATACAAGTTTCAAGCTGATAGACTATAAGTATTTTAAAGTAAAAGATTCTCCGTCGTGATTTGTGGTAACCACTAATCTCAATGTCTAATCCTTTAATTACTTTAGAAGTCTTAATTTCGGATTTATCTACAATCTTAAGATTTAAATGTTTTTCAGATGTTACCCAAAATTATTTTGGAATAATCCATTTACTTGCTATACATACTGATACTCCAGTATCTACATAAACATGGACTATAAACTTTATATATCCTTCAAAACTTAATTTAATAGGAATATAGATAGAGTTAGGATTTATAGTATTTTTATTACTCATCCTCAGATGATTATGTGTCTGATATAACTTAGATTCAAACTCAGTTTTGTAGTTAAGTAATATAATGATTATGTATCACTGGGGCCTTCTACCAGGTAGAAGCTTTTCTTTTGGAATGTATTAAGGAGTTTAATCCTTTCTTCATTCCCAAGTTTTGCTGGGCATTTTTTTTGCATAATGTCCAGATTCATTGCAGAGCCAACATCTGCAGTTTTTCTTCTTTTGTGGACAAAATTTCTTTTTGTAGGAAAATCTGTCCTTTTTTTCCCCTTGGAATTTTTTGAAAAACTTTTGTTTTCTAAAAAAAAAAAACTTATAGGGTTTTTTATACCTTTTGAAAAGATATTTTTTCTTTTCTTGTCATGTTTCTAATCAATACCAGTTTCAAGCTGATAGACTATAAGTATTTTAAAGTAAAAGGTTCTCCTTCGTGATTTGTGGTAACCACTAATCTCAATGTCTAATCCTTTAATTACTTTAGAAGTCTTAATTTCGGATTTATCTACAATCTTAAGATTTAAATTTTTTTCAGATGTTACCCAAAATTATTTTGGAATAATCCATTTACTTGCTATACATACTGATACTCCAGTATCTACATAAACATGGACTGTAAACTTTATATATCCTTCAAAACTTAATTTAATAGGAATATAGATAGAGTTAGGATTTATAGTATTTTTATTACTCATCCTCAGATGATTATGTGTCTGATAACTTAGATTCAAATTCAGTTTTTGTAGTTAAGTAATACAATGATTCTGTATCACTGGGGCCTTCTACCAGGTAGAAGCCTTTCTTTTGGAATGTATTAAGGAGTTTAATCCTTTCTTCATTCCCAAGTCTTGCTGGGCATTTATTTGCATAATGTCCAGATTCATTGCAGAGCCAACATCTGCAGTTTTTCTTCTTTTGTGGACAAAATTTCTTTTTGTAGGAAAATCTATCCTTTTTTTCCCCTTGGAATTTTTTGAAAAACTTTTGTTTTCTAAAAAAAAAAAATTTATAACGTTTTTTATACCTTTTGAAAAGATATTTTTTCTTTTTGAAATTTTTTCTTTTCTTGTCATGTTTCTTTTTGGGTGGTATGCAACCATACTGTCCTGGAATTCTGTTGAGATATTTATCAAAACAAATTCTTGGATTTCTGGCAACTGCCTGCCTACTGTCTCTTACTGAGATGCTTTCTTTGCATTTATCTGCAAGAAGGTTTTTGGTAAGTGTAATTGTTAATCCAAGTGATGTCTCAATTTTCACATTGAGTCTTGGATCTACTTTGTTTTCTTGCCTTGTAATGGCATTATTGAAAAGTTCCATAACCTCATGGTTAAAAGGTTCAAAAAGTTTCCTAATAAACTTTTCAGTCAAATTAGACCAACTATCAAACGGGCTTATGTAGAAACATTTTGAAAATTAACATACATAATTTTCGAAATAGCACATATCACAAATAGAGATTTTCTCTAAGTGATTTAATGCATCAGAAACTTCAATTGTTGTCCTTTCACTTTTGAAAACTTCGTATGTTTGTCTAGTGAATTGTTTGTAAAGTTGTTCAACTATTCTTTTTATAAAAATTGGAATATTGCCTTTTGAGTCTCCCCAAATAGCATTTTTTACTTCGAAATCGAAAGTATCCAAAAAGGATCTTGCATTTCCTCTAGTACTTGCTAATACATATTTCCAAGAATTGGTTTCACTTTCAATGATTTCTTTGTTGGCAATCATAGCTACCATAATATGGCTATACCATGCGTTAATAAGTTTTTCTGGTTCAATTGTACAATCCAAATCAAGAATTGTAACTTGCTGGCTATTCTTTTTAGGAATGAAGTCAGAGACAAGAAAGTTTTGTTCTTCATAACTGTTCTGAAAGGGTCTAGGAGTAAAATCTCCTATAGGTCTTTTTCCTTCTCCTTTAGGGTTACTAGATTTAGATTCATAGCTTCCCTTTTGACATCTTCATGTCTTGGTTCTCTTATTACTACTCCAGGTAGAGCAGCTTGCCTGTTGGTATATAATCTTTCATAAATTATGAAATCATCTTCAAAACTACTTTCAAAGTTTGGAAGTTGTTCGTCTTTGGTCAAATGTTTAGAAGGTTGTGATTCTTCATCTTCTAACCTGATAGTCATGATTGTTTCTTCACTTCCAATGTTAATGTTTTTAACAATGGATGCAATCTTTTCCAACTCAGTGTCTTCAAAAGCAAGAAGAACATTTAAGAGTCCTAGATTTTGGCTAATCTCATAAATGTTCTCAAGATTTTTTCTGAAGTTTGCCATTTAACTTAAAAAGTTAATGTCAAATTTTCCTTCAGGATGATCTTTTTGACTTGCAATTGTTTTTGGAGTTGATTCTCCCTTCCTTTCAAAAACTTCTAAAGTTGTAGAACTTTTTTTTACTAGGGTTATTCTCATGGGTTTTAACTCCTGCTATGATGACAGCGGAGTGTTTTTCCATGGCCTTTTCATTCTTTTCTTGAAGATTTCTTAGGCCTCCCTTGAATTCTTCAATACTTTCTTTCAAGAGTCTGATCTCTTTTAACATGTCTGCAATTAACATATTAAATTATCATTCTCCATAAATGGCTTTTGCCATTTCGTTGACAGTCGTACTCAGCTGTTTCAGTTGCTTGTTTTGACTTGTTTCAGATTCTTCTTTCCATTTGACTGGAAGAGATTTTTTGCTTAAAGATGAACTTCTAGTGAGAAGTGGTCTTTGTTCTTTAACCAGTGTCCTTTGATCGTCAAAGTTGATTTCCAAAGATTTTCTGGATGATTGAATTAACCATTCAAATTTTGTCTCTTTGTGTTCAAGGTAGTCTGAGAATAAAGGATATATCTTTATTCCTTTTGGTTCCTTGACAATTGTCATATTATGTTGGTTATGAATGGCATAACTAACTAGGTATGAGATTGGAAAAGGTATGTTGTTGTCTTTGACTAAATATGTTCTCCCAACTTGGTATAAGAGCCATGAAAAATGAATTTTACAGAAGAAATACTTTGCAACACTTGCAATAGATACATTTTGATATTCACTTCTGAATATGAGATTTATAAATACTATGAAGACAGATATAGTTACTTATTGTTTACTAATGTTAAAAGAAGTACAAAAGACATGATAAAACAAAGAAGAATTAATGCTTTGAATGAGTATTATAAGACAGTTAAAGAATTTGTTTTACACTAAGTCATTCATCATTATCGTTAATTATGGAAATAGAAAGGGAGAAGTTGGGGATGTAAGTGCGGAATGTAAATCAAAATTTCTTTTGAAAAGGTATTTAGAGTAGTAGACAGAGGATTTCAACTGGCATACATGTATTAAACAATTTAAATAACTTTGCAAAATTAAACCTTCTTACTGGATGTGGAGATTGGTTGGTCCTTCTTTCGCTTCTGTCTTATACAAGATTCTTGCCTCACTATGGTAAATCCTTTTGGACCTGTTTCCCTAGCGGTCTCCTACATTGCGGTACTCGTTTGTCCCTGGATTTTGTATAGATCCGTACATGAATTTGTGTAAAAGTTTTGGATTTTTTTTATCTTCCTCTCGGGCTATCTGGATCATGGTTTATAAGTTGTTAGATGTATACAAGTAGGGTTGTAGCCAAAAATTTGGTTTAATGTGGCATTAACATATACTTATATATAAAGTCACAAAAATATTATAATATACTTTTGAAACTTATAATTTCGATATTTACCTCTCTTCTAATTTGTTGGTAACAAATGATGCATCTTTGACATTTATTAGTTTATCTTCATTTTAATGGACAATGAAAATTGATTGTATTTTACTATTTATATTTTTCTAGAATATTTGTTGTAGATATATTTCTACGAACTTTTATTCAAGTAATGTGTATATATATATATATATATAAACTTGTTACAAAATCTTAAATATGACATCTTGTTACAAAATCTCCAAGAAATTTTCCACTATGTTTTTGAAGTATTTGCAAGTCTCTTCAAAATTGTGTCAAATATATATGTCGAGCTCATACATTGATAACTAATTTAACCTTTGACTCATTTGCATCTTATGCACCTAGATGTCTCTCGTGTAGTCTTGAGTGCAATCGTTGGCTGCATTTACAAGTTTTCAGTTATGTCAAAATCGGGGTGTAATAAATTGCTACCATATTTAAAAGGGTAAAATATTTTTAAATATCTTTAACTCTTATATTAAAGTTTAAATAGCTTACTAGAAAAAAGTTAGAAAAATATAATATTACAATGTCAATTGATTTGAAGGCACAATTCTAAAAAATAAAAGTTACACGTGAGATAAAAATTTAGTCTATTATCAAAAATGAGTTATTTATTTTAAATGTGATTATCGTAAAAAATACATCACATCACAAAATATTAAATCAAGTTGATTCATTTTAGAAATCACATAACAAAAAGAATTGACGTATCTTATGTTTTTAACATAAATTCTTAAATTATACTATTAACACAATTCGTCTATGAAAAATTACAATAGTTTATTTTCATAAATATTCAACAATTACATATCAAATTTAGATAATTAAATATTTAA
>CAIGRS010106200.1:0-11438 GCA_903798395.1 Fraxinus floribunda | reverse complement strand
TCCCAATCAGGACACCGTCTAGCGTATTACATGTGAACTGTTGTGGCTTACCAATCATTGTACCTTGGAGTGTTTTGCAATTTTTTCATGTTCTGGATTTGCAGAATCTACATTTTATTCATTTAATGCATGATTTATGACTTTCTAGCTGTTGTGTTTAGTTGAATTTTATCTGCTTTATCACATCAAATCTAAAGATCAATTCATCCTCTGGCAGACTAGATCAGTATGCAATTTCTAAATTTGGTGAAAGTTATGAAATGGTACCTAAAACCTTGGCTGAGAATGCCGGGCTTAATGCAATGGAGATCATATCATCTTTATATGCTGAAAATGCATCTGGAAACACCAAAGTGGGCATCGATTTGGAGGAAGGTGTATGCAAGGATGTGTCTAAAATGAATGTATGGGATCTCTACATAACCAAGTAAGTTGCTTTTGTAAGTAAATAATAATTTGGACTTTGAAATGCATAGGTTTGACATGACATGCATTAGTAAGATAATGGTGGCTGATTGATAAAGAAAGCGAATTTATATATTTGAGATAATACCAAAGAGACCCCCCTCACCCCCCGTTTCTCAAGACCAGTTAGTGTAAAATCAGTTAAATACAAAATACTTTCACCTAAATTGCCCTTGAGCACAGATGATAGAACTACGCAAGAAACATCCTACTAAAAAGAGTTACATTATGGACAAAATATAGCCCCTGTTCGGTATGAATTAAAATAATATTTTTGGTAGATTTTGATAAATGTTGATGAAATGTGTGGTTGAAAAGTTGTGCCCTTGTGGGATCCATGAAATATGTGGTTATAATTAATTGTTGACTTTGACTTGAATTTTAATCCGTACCAAAGAGGGGCATAATTTTGAACCAAAAAAGGTGAGAAATGGAAAAATATATTAACATTGAAAAAATTTCAAGCAACAGCAAAAACCCTGAAATACACACAAGAAATGAAAAGATGGTACATTATGGACAATATAATTTTTGAACTAAAAAAAGTCAGAAATGGAAAAATATATTAACACTGAAAAAATTTCAAGCGACGGCAAGAGCCCTGAAATACACGAAAGAAATGAAAAGATAATTAGTAGAAGAGGAGAAGAGAATGTTAAATTGAAACCTAAACTACAAAGTTGAATTCGGAAAAACATGTTGGTTTAATCCTTTTCAAGACCACAAATTGTTGACAGAGAAATGGAAAAAAAGTTTAGGTGCAAGGTCAAAATCGGTAATACACATTTATAATAGTGTTTAATTTATAATTATATTTGATAAAGGGAGGTTAATGTAATATTTTAAACGTGAGGGCGTGTCTGATATTGTCAATTAGCTGAGGGGTTATCCAAGCTATTGTCTTATATAATCTATATGTTTGCAGATTTATAGTAAATAAGTAACAGTCTATTCCTCTTTTGGGCAATAAATATTAAAAATTTCTACCATATCAAGCGGGTTGAGTTGCTGTTGTCTTCAAGTGATTCATCATTTTATCTGTATACATATTGCATGTTTATCAGGTATTTTGCTCTCAAGTACGCAACTGATGCGGCCTGTACTGTGCTACGAGTAGACCAGGTAATTGGCTATCAGTTATTAGCAACACTCTCTTTTATAAAATCTTGTTGGTTCAAATTTTGATTTGTTCATTGGTGCTCAAATTTGCCTTGGGTAAACCCTAAACAAGATCGATTAAATTTAAACATAGTATCCACTGACCTATCAACCAAAACTTGTGGAAAATATATCTTGGGAATGGCTGATGTGTGCTATTTGCATCTCCACATCATACTATTTGTTTTCTAGGTGAGGCATTGCCAAATTAGATGGAATTGGATGCCCCCTTCCCATAGAAATGCAGACATTGTGAATGTCGTTCTCTTCTCTGGACCTCTGAAGAGTTAATATTAACGTTCCCTCACTTGCCTGGCTTGTGCTTCCTTCTGTTTCCTGCCTATGAATATTGAGGAGTAACCAATTTTTGTGAGATTTTCTGTCAAGGTTTTGGGAGATCTGAATATAGTTTTCTAACTGATTCTTAAACTAACTATTTGATTCTGTGAGATTTTTGTACTGTTTTGGGAGATCTGGATATAGCTTTCTTACCCTTGGTCACTTATTTTGCAATAATATGCTATAGATTTCGTCATTAAGAAATCCAAACAAAAGTAAAGTTAGTAAGAATGAGTGGAGCACACTAGCCAACAGCCTACCCAAACACACACAACCCAAAACCAAAAAATGAAAATGAAGAAAGCATCACTAGTGGTAAGAATGTGATTGTAGTTCGATGATCTAAGTATGCATTACTTGTTTCATCACATTTCAACTATTCTGCATATGGCAATGATATCTTTATTTACTTCTTTTGTTCCTTTGTTCTCTGCCTTCTCTCTTAAACATTGGCTTATGTAATTCTTTTTTTATTCCGTTGCTTGCTAATGTGCTTTTGTTGCTGCTGCAGATTATAATNTTATTTACTTCTTTTGTTCCTTTGTTCTCTGCCTTCTCTCTTAAACATTGGCTTATGTAATTCTTTTTTTATTCCGTTGCTTGCTAATGTGCTTTTGTTGCTGCTGCAGATTATAATGGCAAAACCCGCTGGTGGTCCAAGGAGAGATCCACCAGCTGGTGCAGGGATGGATGAGGATTAAGGCTATGTTGGCAACATATATGCTTGAGATCTTGCATATACAGTGTCCCCTTGGACTGATACGGTTTAACTGTTTTGACTTTTCTACTATTTCTCTCTTTCTTTTTAGTGCCATTTCATGCGGTGGAGGAATTATTTTGAAAAATCTGTAGCGAGTATTGGGTGTGTATGCCTTTTAGAACTTTAGACACTAAAAAGAGTTTTTACTCTTCAGCTGATTTTCATCTCCATGGGGTTTTTCTTTAGCAAGTCATAGAATATGATGCCAAGATGTCTTGCATTGTTATTTCTTTTGCGGGACAAACGTGTGCATGTTTATTGATCATAAGTTTTTCTAGGTTTATCATTTTGTTGAAATTGTGTTGTGATGGTTGTTTGCCCTCCATAATTAGTGCCAGAAGCTAAGGTTATTCGTCATTCGATGATTAATATAGGGGAACAAAAAATTTCATTTAGTCTGTCAGAGTTGTGTATGAAATAAATACATTTAGCAAGTTGTGAGGGAAAAGGGATCTTCAATATTGTCTGTGATCAATATTGTGCGACCTTCGCGTTTGTGAAATTGTTTAAAATTTGATTATATTAAAATTCAAGTTAAATTTAATCTTAACATCATTTTTTGTTGGATCTATAATTCTTCAATCACATATTAATAAATTTGAGTGGTGGATTTACTATTGTGTGATTCGATTGATTTCCTCCAAGTGTATGATATCACGAATAAGTAATAAAGTGATGAATGAAGTATCGTTTTCACGAGAACTTTGTATTCATTATAAGATCAATCAATTTTAATTCTAGTTGAATAGCAAATTGTATTCGAAGAGTTTATACTAAATTAGTTAATTAAACTAATGATTCTAGTGAGCGATATGTGTGGAGCTTTTGTACATATAGATGAGATATTATTATGACCTTGAATCTCATTAATCCGTTTAAATGCAAATCACGACAATGTGCACATTTTGTTGATTGATATTTCAAAGTTAATTAAAAGCACATTTTGATATTTCAATATTTTGTACTTCGTTGCTTGACTAAATGATTGCACGACCTAGATTCGATCTTGAACTCGTTCGTATCTTCGTGTCAACGCTCATTGAACTTTCGTCCGCTTGATGTCTTTTTTGGGTCACATCATCCCATCTCTTCGAAATAATTCACCCTCGAATTCAAATCTGCATCAAACGAAGCAACATTAGCAATGTCGAAAATGCTAACTATGATAGACTTACCTAGCAGAAGTACATTGCATCCTTCATTCTCGCTCATAGCAATGGAATGTCATGATCTATCCCCCCAGGATGTGATGTGGACCTCATCTGAGTTCGTATCCGCTTTGTACGTATAATCACCTGGGTCTCACAAAATTCAACACAAACAACAACATATGAAAATATTAAATTGAACAAGATCAGTGAATTAGAACCACTTGTCAAATTGGAATGCGGGACGGGATTAGTAGATATTAAACTTACTCCAAACACATTCCATAAATCTAACCTAACCTAGGTAAGAAAATCAGGATATAAATTCAAACTTGCTTGCCTACAACTCTCAACAATGCAATCTAATTGCCTAGCGTATATGAGTAACTTCGTGCGACATGCTAGCTCATAGTCTAACCTAGGCATAGGGCTTTGATACGTTATCGTGACGGTGTTACATTCTTCTCCTTTGTTACTCACCAACTTCTCCATGTGCTTTGCATCATGTGGATAGTCAATGCATGGCGCTATGTGAGTTATTCTCCCATGGAATAAATCCTTGAAGTCCTGCAAAAGAGAAATATCCAAATTGGGAAGAGGATTGTTAGTTCTCACTAAAGCTCTCTTACACTCGACTTTTCTTGCATATAAGCTCACTTTGGAATTTTCTCTCATATCTGACTTTTCCTTCTCTTTTCTCTCGTGTGGCTCTCCTCTTTTTTTTTTCTCACTCTTAGCCACCTTACTTTCTTCTCTCATGTTCTCAATTTTCCGCTCTTTATGTTTGTTCTCTCGCTCACTCTTCAGTTTTAATTGGTCCTCATGGACCTGCTGTGGTGTCAAAGGTACTAGTGTGATAGCTTTTCCATCCTTCTCAAAGTTGTACCGATTTGTGAACCCAACATGCTCCACTCTCCTATCGTACTGCCATGGCCTACCCAACAAGAGATGTCTCGCATGCCTTGGAATCACGTCACATAACACCTCATCACTATACCGCCCAATGTTGAAGTTTACCAAAGTCTTCTTGGTAACCCGCACCTCTCCACAGCTATTATCAAACTGCAAACCTTATTCTTAATGTGACACCTAGTGTGAAACAAATTCTCCCGCTGCTGCTCCTCATCATTACCCACCATCATTTGTGTAGTAAGAGCACACATCATTATTAATGACTCCGCAATTGGGTACTCCACACAAGTTTCACCTTTAACATCATCCAACTCAGGCATGCTGTCACTCTCACTTCCATCATCCGACTTAATCGCTCCATTTTCTCGAAGAATCATCATCCGTCGGTTTGGACACTGTGAAGCGATATGCCCTGAACCNCTCCTCCCTAGCCTTAGGTACTTCAACCTTTCCCCTAGTCTCCAACCGATCATTCCTATCACCACCATTCCATTTGGGTTCCATAGTAAACCTAGCTACCCCTTTTCTTTTGAGTTGTCTCTACACCTTCATAGCCACATGCACTAAGTCTTTCAATTTTACATAGTGCTGCAACTCTATCTCCTTATAGTAATCTTCCGTACTCTTAGACCCTGAGAAAGAGTTTGTAATTTTTGATGAAGGTCCTGATAATAATGTCCAGGTACAAATCGTTTTCTCATACAAGCCTTCAACTCTCCCCATGTCTCAATCGGCCTATCTAAATTCCTCCTATGGGTAGTCATTAACTGATCCCACCAAATAATGTCATAATCAGTGAACTCTACTACAGCTAACTTCAGCTTCTTTTCCTCCGAGTAATTATGGCAACCAAACACCAATTCCATCTTCTTTTCCCATTCTAAGTAAGCCTCAGGGTTACTCTGACCTTGAAAAGTTGGAATGTTCAGTTTGATGCTCCCCAAGTTTCTATCGACCCATCGATCAAACCTACCTCATCTATTCCTCATTTGTCCCATACAGCTTCCAAATAATATTCATCACTACCTACACTCACCTCTTCGTCTTCCTCATCAAACTCAGCTATAAGATTTCGTCCTCGCCTATCTCCTCTAATCCCACGAGGACCCTTTGGGCATCCCTCGTTGCTGACTCCCAATCAAGATTTTATGCCTAGCTACACCACCACTAATACGTTCAACCGCCAAACCTAACCGATCAAACTTATGATGTATATCATGCATACTATCCATAAATTCCGTATAAAACCCTTTCGGCACCTCTTCTTCCTCGCCTTACTCATATCTCCTTTTTTTTTTTCAAATAATTAAATAACAAAAATTAAATGAAAATGAATTACAAGAAAAAAAAGGAAAATATTTTACCTCACATGTTTGCACTTGTGTATTACTCGAAATTGACTTTTACCTAATATTGAGCTTACCACTCTTATCTTTTACCGCTCGTCCTCCTTTCTCAATGGTTCAAGAAATACTTGATCTCAATCAAATGGGACACAAATCCCATAACGAACACCACCACAAGCACAAGTTGTCGGATAATCAATAAAATTGCATGGACTGAGATAATTGACCCAATTTTCAAGAAAAGAAAACAAATGACCCAAAATTTTATGTTTGTTTTTGTTTTGTTTTGCCTCTCAACGTTCACGATATGTAGATTTTTTTTTGTCACTCTCTTTTTTTTGTCTCTCTCTCTCGATCCTATTTTTTGAACGAGACTTAATAAACAACTAAATGATTAATCTAGAGGCAATTAAACGACACAATTATATGGGAATAACGACTCAAAATCAAGAACAATAAAACTGGATTTTTTGGACTCAAACTATAAAATAATTAACGAAAAGTAAATGATAGATGACTTGAATTTTAGAGCTAAACTCTGATACCAACTGATGTGAAACCAACCAAGAAATGACCTTAGGAACCCACGAACAAGACGGAACAAACCCAAGAAAGCTAGAAATCACGTCGCGCAAAGATCAACCTGACCCGTTGTTCGACTCGTACCAAGAATTGAGTTTACACGTAAAAAATTCGACATGTTGATTACCCGGAACAAGAACCGTGAAGTGGGAATGACACAAAAGGATTGCGAAGCCTTTTGATAAGTTTAAGTTAGAACTTTAAGCCACAAAAAAATGGAGGAATAAAACTCTCAATATTTGAATTGTCTAAAAAAAAAATGTCAAAAGTCCTAATACAATGAAAATAAAGAGGTATTCATATGAAACCTCCAAAAACCTTAATTGCACGAAAATATAGTTCTAATATTGGAAAAGATGTTAAAAATCTAGGGTTTTATGGAAACTAGGAAACTTATAAAAATTGAAAAAAACACGTCTAAGAATTTGAACCATGCGGTCACATGGCTTGTATAACCATGCGGCCGCATGGTAGGTTCTCCATCTTGCCCCCTGCGCTTCGTCTCTTGATTCCGATGCCTTCAAACTCGTTTTGGCCCTTGACCCCAAAATGGAACTTGACTGTAAGCAGGTTAACTTCAATTTTTTGTACTTCATTACCTGACTAAATGATTGCATGACTTCTTCGCCTCGATTCGATCTCAAACTTGTCTGTATGTTTGTCTCAACGCATGCCGAACCTTCGTCACTTGATGCCTTTTTCGAGTCACATCAATCAATCCAACTAGTGATCAAGTAATTGAAAAGTCATTAAATCCTATAACAATCGTTTAAGAACAAACATATATTAGACGTCAAATTATCAAATTTATAATAAAGTATCATAATGAGGGTTCATCAATGCCTTAGTAACAAGATTTCTAGCTAAGCATTGCAAAATTTTAAAAATCATAATTAACTGCAAAAACAAAACCAGGATTGTTGATTGATGAAAGAAAAGAAGATGTATTTTGAAATCTTGAGCCTCTTCAATAATGTCTTGATGAATCTCTAATATATCCTCTTGTTGTCACTCAAAAAAATCAAAGTTGAAACTTCAATTTCTTGAAAACTTGTGATTGCCCTTTAATTCTCACAAGAACAATGAATTTATCTCTCTTTGGTGATGCTAATTGATGAGTTTTATCATATGGGATGTATATGAGAGATATATATAATGTATTCCGTTGTTATGTATTTGTAGGATTCGAAAATTGGTTGAAAATCACGTCCAAATTGATTTCCAAAAGAGTTCCAATCGAATAAGGAAAGTTCCATTCGCGCGAGGGTTTTTTGGTCTCTTCACAGCGGTCGGTATTTTGGCCATAACTTTCCCTCTTGTTCTTCGCCTCCAAAATATGTATAATATAGAGATTTTTAGGTTTAGGGAGGTTCTCCCTATGTATTCTGCTGTTAAGTATTTGTAGGAGCCGAGAATTGGTTGAAAATCACGTCCAAATTGGTTTTCAAAAGAGTTCCAATCGAATAAGGAAAGTTGCATTCGAGCAAGCATGTTTTTGTCTTTGCACAGTCGTCAGTATTTTGATAATAACTCTCTCTCCCGATATTCGATTGATGTGATTCAAAGTTCGTAAGAAAGTCAACTTAAAGGCAACTTTTCTGGAAATAGAATTTTTCTAAGGGAAAATTGCAGCGGAGGTCCCAGACCTTTCATTTTGCTGTATATTATGAAACTTGAAGCTCGGGCTTGGCTCGAGCAAAACAGGGCGTAGCTTTTTTGGGCTCGAGTCGAGCAAAATCTTGGCCAAAAAAATGAGGCTCGGCAAAGCCTTAGAGGGCCGAGTCGGCTCGATTTATTTTGGTTACCTAGCTGCCTGCTTTTCAAATTTTATTTTTTTACAATGGGTAGGCTCGTGCGGGCCGTTTCGACCCATGACATTGGCTGGCCCGTATGGCTTGTTGAGCCACATGGATTGGCCCGGGCTCGAGTCGACACCCTAAAATGGGGCTCGGTGTAACCAAGCCCGAGCTGTGCTAGACTCTGACTTTTTCGGCCGGAGCCAGAGCTGACGAGCTTTTTTGCCATCCCTAGATTATGTCCTTACCTTTCATTTTACGGTCGCAGCCCCAAACCTTTATATTTAACTACAGCCGTGGTCCAAATTACTAATTTCGTCCATGATATTGTCAGTCAACAGTGAAATTGAAATTTTGATTTAAATGGACAAATTAAATGAGGGACAAATTGATACATTTACAATTTTCATTATAAAATAATTAGATTAATTAAATAAAAAAAAATCGATTTGTACCGTTCATATTCCTTAACCTTTCCACCTTTCCCTTAACACCTCATCCCAAACAAAATCAAAATACCAGCACATACCACCACCACCACCACCACCATCGCCGCCATCAAAATCCTCTACCTACGACCACTGTATAAAACCAAGTAAGATGTATCAATTGCCTTCTCTTCCTCAATAGCCTAAACAAAAATATGTACAAATCTGTTGGTGAAATTGCGACCGAACTCACTTGGATTCTCCCTGCTCAGAAGCATTAGCACTTAATGTTTTGTTACCAGGTCAAAGAATTTGAGATTGTACAACTAATGTGTAAACTTGAGCACTAGATGCTGCACGCTCTACAGTGTAGCCTCCCTCAGTTATACCACTCGATGAGTCAAGATTATGAGAAGTCATCTTTTTTGATTTCAAAGCTCACACTTCCATCAGAACTTGATGTTGACAGTGTAGATCTGTTCGAAGACTCATTATTAGTGCCTCTAGCAAGTTCCTACTAGACTCCAGATGTATCTATTCTACCAGATTTATCAACTATATTGGGGCTATTTGAATTAGAAACACCAAATGGTGAAGTCTCTTTTGTTTATGTTCTCTTCTGATAACTGACAATTTCAAGAACACAAATTGATGGTGCCTTTGTTAAAAAATCCGGTGGCCGTTATGGTGATGACGGTGTGGGATTTTAATTTAGTTTGGGTTGAGGAGAGAAGTATAGGGGTAGGGAGATTGGGGAAGATGAATTGTACTTTTTTTTATTTAATTATTCTAATTATCTTATTATGGAAATTATAAATATACCATTTTGTCCCTCATTTAATTTGTCAATTTGAATCAAAATTGCAATTTCACCGTTGACTAACGGTATCATGGATGAAATCAGTGATTTGGACCACTGTTGCAGTTAAATATAAAGGTTTGGGTCTGCTGCTGTAAAAATGAAAAGTTAGGGTATAATCAGCAACAAAATAAAAGGTTTGGACATCTGCTGCAATTTTCCCCTTTTTTAGTTCGAATGTTTAGTCACTTACTATGCCACAAATTGGTCTTAATTTTTGGCTAAAAATCTAGAATATAACTCGTTCGATTGGAAATTGATTTGTGAAAATATTTTGATTATATTTCATTTCTTTTTTACTTAAAATTGCATCCAATTTACCCTAGCAATCTTCAAGTATATTCTTGTAGTCTGAATCAACTATTGAATATTTGTAATTTGGTCTCTAAACTGACTTTGCCATTTTTTTTTTGCCCTTTTTTCACTTGTTTATTCTAATTTCGAGTCCAATCATCGAGTTTCTCCTAATAAAAATATCATAAAAAGGGTTCATTTCATCATAGCAATGTATAAAATTAGTCTATCATATCGAAATTACAAGAAATCATATTTAAGTGAAATGCCATAACTCGATTTTTTGATAAATTGAGAAGATGAAGATGAATCTTGAAATCTTGAATCTCTTCAATGGTTTCTTGCTGAATCTCCACTTGCGCCTTATCTTCTTTGCCCAATAATCAGATTTGAATCTTTACTTGATTGAATTCTTGCAAGTCCCTTTTAATTCTCTCACAAAATTATGAATTCTTCTCATTTGATGATAATAATTGATGAGTATTGGAGTATAATATGTACATGATAGGTCTCCCATATGTATTCTGCTGGTATGTATTTGTAGTAGTCAAAAAGTGGTTGAAAATCACGTCCAAATTGATTTTGAAAAGAGTTCTAATTGAATAAGAAAAGTTCCATTCGTGCTCGGATTTTTTTTATCTCTGCACAGCAGTTAGTATTTTGGCCATAACTCTCTCTCCCGATATTCTATTGATGTGATTCAAAGTGAATTGAAAAGATAAATAAAACTTTGATAGAAATATAATTTTTCCAATTCAGACGTTTTCTATGCCAAAAATCGATTTTAATATTCGACTAAAAATCTGGAATATAAATTGTGCGATTGAAAATTGATTTTGATCATATTTTATTCCTTTTTGAACTCTAATTCCATCCAATTGTCTCCTAAAAATCTTTCAAGTATCATCTTTTGGTCCGAATCAACTATTGAATATTTTCAATTTGGTCCTCAAACTTTGAATTTTGTCATTTTCACCATTTTTGCTTCTTTCTTTCGATTTTTGGTTAACCATTGAGTTTTACCTATATAACATAAAATACAACAATTTAGAATATATTTTGTCAAAAGAACTACCAAATATTGATATTTTAGGACCCCGAATAAGTGTATAAAATGCACTTATCAAGTACTTCCAAACTTAAACATTTGTTTGTTTTCAAACAAAACTAGAACCTAAATACGACAAACACACAAGCATACAAAAATATTTGGATAGACAATCTAGTTTTTTTTATCTTAGTATTTGAAATTACAGTACTAAGTTTACAAACTATTTCAAAGTCATAATACCAGACCAATATCAACTGATATGATCCGGGGTGCGACACAATTTATCAAGATTTTGATGAT
>CAIGRS010106156.1:0-16970 GCA_903798395.1 Fraxinus floribunda | reverse complement strand
AGTTGGAAAATATTTTTCCAGGAAAGTTTCGCCAATCAAACACTACAAAAGTTGAAAAATGGTAAAGATTTTCCTACTTCCCTAGAAAACTTTGCCAATCAAATGGGGCCTAAGTTCCATTTTATTAACATTGTCGTTTAGCCCTCGTTTGATGATGATTAAAATTAGATCTTTAGTATATCTCGATAAAATCTGATTAAATATTTGGTTGAAAATTTATGAATCTCATTTGTTAGGTTTTAGTGTTGACGATTTTGTGGACAAAATGAGTAATTTGTAACGTTTTGTAAAAGTCAAGGACCTATGATGTAATTTGTAAAAATTGAGTTATGAAGTCTAGGATTCGAGCATGAAAAGAGGAGAAACACAACTCGCACTTTCGCTAGCTTATAGCCAAGTTGGCGCTCGAGAGACAAAAATAGAATGTCTTTCGCTCATCTGTCACTTAGCCCTCACTCGAGCGAAAGATCGATCCAAAAAATCATAATTTGTTGTTTTGAAGTATTTTTTTTTCCACTTATTCAACCTAATTACCCTCTTCTATAAATACTCAAGTCTATACACGAATATTGATGATGTTGTTCATTACGCTTATTTACTAAACACATTCATATTATCCTTTGAAGATCCAAGAACATATTCATACATTGATTCCATATTTTTTTTCTTGAAATCATACGACCACATATTTGGGAAAAACATTGAACCCATTGAATCTAAAACACCACATACTTTCTATTGGTTATATGAAGATACTCTCTTAGTTGGATTTCAGAAATTTCTAGAAGTTGAGAGAGGTTGGACTACAAGCGCAAAAATAGCACAAGGCCTTGTAGCATGTTATTGGAATTCAAATGGGAAGAGACAATTGCAGAAGATCTTGGAGCATGTCTTATAACAGACATTGGAGTTAGCAGAAAATAGATCGGGAAGTCTAGTGAAGTTGGTTAGATAACATTTGACTGTAACTCACCTCGTATTGTCTATAGTGGAGATAATCAAACCCAATGAAAATTGCAGGATCATATTTAAACTTAGACTGTAAATTAGATGTTAGAAAAGCTATAAATGAATTGAATACTAATATGATGACACACTTTAATTATAATCGTAGTAATACTGATAATAAAAATTAAAAATAGAACCGAATATTTATTAATAACTTTTAAAAGAAATGTAGCTAATTGGTACCAAGGCTTAGAAGAAACAACAAAAAATGATTGGAAAGATAGTGTTGAACCAAAGCAAACAATACTTAAAATAACTACATCAATATCCAAACTAAAGAATTAAAACAAACAATGTTCAAAATTAAACAAACAATGTTTAATTTTTTATTATTTTTTTTAATTTAACTTCGCAGGGCGGGTTCGGAGTGGGGTACCCTCGCCCCGTCCCGCCCGCGACCCGTGGTGGGGCGGCAATCCCCGCCCGCTCCGCCAACCAGTCAGAGCAAGTTTTTTTCGTCCCATTCGGGGCGGGCGGGGCGGATTTTTTTGCCATCTCTAATAATAAGAACTATAAAAGATGAAATAAATACAATATGTAGTAGTCAAATGATTTATAAACAATCGGATCTATACAAGATAGAATTTATTGTAGAGATACTGAATCACTAGAAAATTGAGGATGTTATGATTATTAAAAAAAAAAACCGTAAGAAATTAACTTTGAAGAAATAGAAACTGATGAATAAATTTTTGAAAATAATTAGATTTAGAAGAAATATCTAGTAAAGACGAATAAAGAAANAAGGACATATAAGCACCGAATGTTCAAAAAAGAAAGTTAGAGTACTAATTACAGATTTTGAACAAATTAGAGATGAATGTGAAGAAGTTAACTCTGAAGAAATAGAAACTGATGAATAAATTTTTGAAAATAATTAGATTTAGAAGAAATATCTAGTAAAGACGAATAAAGAAATATAAAATAAAAACTAGTTTTTAAAGCTATTCATAAAGAAAAAATATATTTTACAATAAATTAAAATCTATTTCTTTAAGGTAAAATTAACCTTTTACGTTTTTATAAAAAGTCTAATTTGAAAACACTCCCGAAAAATAATACATTTGTGAGAGCACAGGAAAGTGAAAACAGAGTAAGGCAGTAAGGCAAGAAAAAGAATAGCTCAAGAAACTTAAAAACAGAGTTGAGGTAATAGAATAAACTGGTAGAACTGGCTGAAGAAGAAGAAAGAATAGCATCATTGGTCCAAAAATGCCCCAACATGAGAGTCCTCCACCAAATCCACGCTCACATTCTCACTCATCCACACCTCCAACCCTCCAATTTCTCCTTCATTCTATCCAAAATCCTCTGCTTCGTGGCTTACAGAAATGTTCCTTACGCGAAAAGGCTCCTATCCCAGATCCCAAATCCCACCATATTCTCCTACAACACCATCATTAGAGGCATCCTCTCACAAAACCCATCTCAAGAACCAATTTACTTGTTTAAAAAATTGCTCCAAGAAAAGTTCCCCAAATCAAACACCTTTACTTTTGCGTTTGTATTGAAGTCTTGTTCAATTTTAGCGGCTTTCAAAGAAGGCCAACAGATTCATAGGCATGTATTATCATCAGGGTTTTGTTCAAATTTGTTTGTTCAGACCTCGTTGCTAAACTTTTATGGGAAATGTGAGGAGGTTGCTTCGGGAAGGAAAGTGTTTGATGAAATTACTGACAAGAATGTGGTGGCTTGGAGCGCCATGATTGGAGGGTATTCAAGGGTTGGGATGGTGAATGAAGCTTTTAGATTGTTTAGGGATATGCAGAGGGCGAAGGTGGAGCCTGATGAGATGACGATGGTGAGCGTGATTTCTGCCTGTGCCGTGAATGGGGCGTTGGATTTGGGAAAGTGGTTGCATGCATATATTGACAAGAAGGCAATAAAGAATGACCTTGAAGTTAGTACCGCGCTTGTTAATATGTACGCTAAGTGCGGGTGCATTGAGAAGGCAAAGGACATTTTCGAGGTGATGCCAGTTAAGGATGCCAAAGCTTGGAGCTCCATGATTGTTGGGTTTGCCATCCATGGGCATGCAGAAGAGGCCTTGGGAACTTTTGCAAGAATGGAAGAAGCTAAGATTGAGCCTAATAACGTGACACTTATTGGTGTGCTATTGGCATGTGCCCATGCCGGTCTGGCTTCTGAGGGGAAGAATTATTGGTCATGCATGCTTGAGTCTGGAATTGAACCATCTATGGAGCATTACGGCTGCATGGTAGATTTATTATGTCGTGCAAGCCTGATTGATGAGGCCTATAGATTTGTTGAGAGCATGCCAATTTCCCCCAGTCCAGCAATATGGCGAACATTGCTTGTTAGTTGCAAGAAAAACAAGATGTTAGCCAAAGGTGAAATTGCAGCGGAGCAGCTTCTTAAATTAGAGCCACTCAATGCAGAAAACTATATTTTACTCTCGAGTTTATATGCAGCAGGATCAGATTGGGTGAAAATGAGCCGTGTAAGAAAACAGATGAAAGATAGAGGCATCAAGGCTGTGCCAGGTTGCAGCTCAATTGAAATTAATGGTTTTGTGCACGAGTTTGTGATGGGTGATTGGTCTCACCCTGAAGCAAAGGAGATAAAAGAAATTCTAAGAGAGATCTCTGTGAGGGTTCATGGTACTGGGCATGAGCCTTGGATTGCAGCAGTTTTGTCTAATGTGGGTGATGGAGAAAAACGTCATGCTCTTTATGAGCATAGCGAAAGGCTAGCCATTGCTTATGGTCTATTGAAGACTAAAGCGCCTGAAGTGATTAGAGTTGTAAAGAATCTTAGGGTCTGTGCAGATTGTCATGAAGTGACAAACATAATAAGTAGATTGTACAAAAGAGAGATCATTGTTAGGGACCGGATTCGGTTCCACAAGTTTGTCAATGGAGCCTGTTCTTGCAGGGATTTTTGGTGAAGTTCATTGTTTGGTATGTTTCAAGCTGCAAAAGAAAAACCCTTTAATGTTTCTGTATGTGCTCTTTCAAAATCATCGTGTCTCATGTTTGATACTCTTGCAAAATAAATAGGGTAGGAGTTTCTCCCAATCCATAATTGATAATCTCAGGTACAAATCAGATAAAAAAAAATGATATAAGAATGATAAAAACATCTGTAACTTCTTCAATTTTTGCTGAGCTTAGTCTTTGCCATGTTTGCAAAACTTGACTCCTGCAAACATATCAAATGTTAAACTATTTCTTGGAAGCTCTAACCTTTAACATTCAATATATTTCTAGAAGCACATCCATTGCAGGGCAGTATCTTCCTCTGTAGGTTTTATTTTGAAATAACTTTTTACATCATAAAACTGTAATTAGAGCTTTTCATAATGTCTAGATTTGATGTCGCATTTGCATTAACTTTATAACACGTAATGTGAGAAGTCATCAAGTTACTTATGAGACATGATAATTGAATGACAACTCTTTTAAAAAGATTATGCAAATTTAACACACTGAAATTCATACTTCTGGATCTTTTTCCTTCAATGGATCTCTCGTTTTCTGGACGGATATGCTACTTCCTGCCAGCCTTCAGTTTTAATCTTCATTTGTGTGAACATATGCAATCTAGGCAGCCATTACTGTAATATATTCCTTTCCTATGAATGGAACACTTCTAGTTACTGTCTGTAAGGTCAGTGGCAGAAGTGGAAGATGATTTTTCGCAAGGCTTTGGCAGTCAAGAATTCTATAATTCTCAACAGAACATGACTGGGAGCTTAAATTAAATTGAAAACAGTTTGCAGGAGGATGGAGTCTGGTGGTTTGAAAATTTTCCCTGCTTAGCTTGCAGACTGCTCCAATTTGGTCGTGAGATACTTTGTCATCCTTGTTTTGGGTCCTTTGATCCAATTGATATTTTTGCAACTTTGGTTACATTTTCTTCTGCCATGGCAGCTCGGAGTCTCATAGGTTGCCCACAGTTGGGAGGTACAGAGTGGAGTCAGTAGCATTAACTAAGTTGCCGGTGTCAATACAGTATGTATAATCCATATGATAATGGTGAGTGTGCTTCTTAAATGAATGGTACTACTATGGTTCTTGTATAAAGGTACTTGGAGAGTTTTCTAATTTGCAGGATTAATCTTGTAGTATCAGGTCTATTTGCCTAATAAATGGTCCTGTTACTAGGTTAAGGAAGACACTGATCAGTTCTTCATTGATGAAGTCGCTGAGTTAGAGTTGTTGAGTTCATTATTCTTCCCAGTCAAATATCCCACAATTGGCTTCATCCCAAAGTCAGGCAGAGATATACCTGCAGCCTGGAGGTATGTTGTCCGCAAACTCCTATGAGCTGCAATTTTTTATTTTTAACAATTTGGGAATGTAGCTCATGACAAGTATTGATCAAGAGCCCAATATAAAAACCATTTATGTTTATAATGTATGGTTTAAGATCAACCTCGAAATCGAGTTAAAAGAGCATCATACGTCGTACTTTTCGAACATTTTAAGCATTTCTTTATAGCTTATTTTTCTTTGATACTCTAGTTTTGGAGTTAATTTTTGCAATATGATTCAGAGTTCCGTTTGAATTGTAGTAGATACCACTAATGACGAGAGAGTTGTACAAAAAATCAATCCAGTCTCTTCATAAAATGTAAATAAACTTGCTTTTACATAAGCTTGTTTGCATCTCTTGGAGGTTTCTGACTTCTTCTCTTGTAACATTAGCTTTATTACTGGATCGAGCAAATTGATTCCCAAATTGAGGAGTGCCTGTCCACAAATTGAATAAACACACATTACATTAGAGGAAAAGAATGACTTTTTTTTAAAATAAAAATATTAAAGGAATTATTCTACTTGTACAGAAAATATAGAATGACAGGTCCAGTCATTTGAATTTCAGGAACTAAGACTATAGAACTTCTGGGGAATCTGGCCAATTCCTATAATCTCGACTGTTTTTCTGTAGGCTCCCTTTCCAGTTGAAGTCATTTCTTGTTGATATTTTGGAATTTAGCAATTTTGCAGGGGGCATCTGCAGATAATAAAAGTTTGAACTTGATTTTCAACTGGGCATTTCTAACAAGGCAAGCCTGAAACAAATCTTGTTGACTCCCGTCACGTACCGCACTCGGTTCTCCTAGCCAACTACATTGCATTGCCAGAATCCATGTTGTATATTTGAAAGAGGTTGACCTCCTTGCTTCTCTGTTCATTTTACCTTATCTGTAGAGTCAATGTGGTGACTATCATAAGCTAAAATCAAATTCTGAAACTAGCCCGTTTGGTGCACATTAAAATGAGAGAATGCATTTTTTTGAAGTGATGTGATGGGAAATATGTGGTTGAAAAAGAAGGAAAAATTATTGATGTGATAGCAAATATTATTTTATTGAAGAATGTGTGGTTAAAAATGAGTAGAAGAATGAGAATGAAAAAAATAATGTGGCTCAAACAGGGCCAAATTGCTGTTGAATGGCATAATTTGAATATCTTGAAATTCGATAATGTAGGAAGTGATTGCAAAATATAGGATGTATTCAACTATTAATATTAATAATAATATTATAAAATTTACCCACCCCACCCTACCCCACGCCAATATACTATCTCTTTTCTCTATCATTTAATTTTCCCCCACATGCTTATATTTCTCTCTCTAGTTCTCTGATCAAGTTTTAGTTTCTCTCTACTCATTTTTTTCTTCTTCATTATTCCATTCTCTATCTATCAGAAGTTGTCGTAGGTAGTGTGGGATTTCTTTATGCACTTTGCTCAGGTTGCCGACTTAATTTCTGTCACTTTGCTATCGCTCACAAGTCCCGGTGGTGGTGTGGTTTGTTGATGGTTTTTTTATTCGATGCACTGTGATGGTGGTAGTTTTGGTGGTGGTGGTTGGTGGTGCTAGGTTTGGATTGGGTTGAGGTTGTATCAACAAGGATTGTGACCAATAAGTTGGGTTAATCTGTGACCAATAAATAACATGTAACGTGTGCACATTGACCTGTGACATGTGAACTAATAACATGTCATATGTCTTTATTAACTTGTTACATCACTAATCAACGTTCATAGGTCACATATCACTGATTTATGTTCATATGTCAATATTAATTAGTCACATATTATAGTTCACAGGTCACCGATGTTTATAGGTCACAAGTTATAGTTTATAGGTCACAAATCATATTTTATAGGTCGCATATGTCCACATATCACAAGTTATAGTTAACATGTCAATATAAATTGATTACATATTATAGTTCATACGTCATACGCCACCATTCACAAATCACATATCATATTGTATGTCATAGATTGGTCAATATTAATTGATTACATGTCACCATCCATAGGTAATAAATCAATGTCTACAGGTCACAGATCCAAGAGATTTTGGCCACATGCCATTGGAACAATATAACATGCAGTAAATTCAAGAGAATTTGTAACATGACATTGATTTTTTCGAATTGGTCACAAATTCAATTAATTAGATTTCAACGCTAATAATCGAAGTTATTTAATCTGGTAAGTATTCTATAAATTATAGGAGAGGTTGATTTTCAATTTTCAATTTTCAATTTTAAAAAATAGATTTAAATTACACCAGCACTGTTCAATCGTCGCTGAAGAAGATAAGTCGTCGACGATGTTCCTCAACTATTGCTATATTTCCCCTCCCTCTTTATTATCTAAGTCGGCGATGATCAATAGCTAATGAGTGACATTTAGTTTGTTGCTAAAGAAGATGCTCAGTTGTCGGCGATTTTTATAGATTTTATCTTCTTTTTTTTTTTTAGTCCGACAAAGTTATTTAAATGCCGATGACTATGAGAGTGGATGCGGACGACTATAAGAAGGAATGACAGCGGGACGTATGGCAGTGATTGTTGCCCGAATTGAATAGAGATTGAAATTATTTTATATATAATTATTTATTTAATCAATGGAATTTTTGACTATTTATCTACCTATCTAGAAGACTAGAAGCGAGGTTGGGCATTTTCTCAAATCCTGGAGTCTAGATGGTCCTTTTAGAACATTGGAAAGAAGTGATTAATTGGGGAGGGGTATGTGTGCTCTATGATGGCAGTGGATTTGTTTCAAAAATCAAATGATGGTATCAAAATAGACCGCTTAGCAAAATTGAACGAATCTTGTTTCAACATTTATTAATCCATATTATAAATATTAACATTTGAGTTTCATTTTAAAAAATTAACGAGTAACTTAAATCGATTTATATTTTGCTATTAGTTAGGAAAATTAATTTGGGGCCCAATGGCCCCTTTTAGGGGGTGTTCCAAATTGTTTAAAAAGGTGAAAATGGATTCACTCATTAAGGGACGGTTCTCTTTGTCTTTTCAATCCATATATTTTAATTAACTTATAATTAGAATTAATAACACTGAAATACGTAAATGGAAATGAATATTAATTAAACGAATGTGAATGTTAATTAATTGAAATTAATAATAGAAAATTTATACATTAATGAAAGTACACAGATGAAATGAATCTGTCAAATGTACTTGTACATTGATGATAACTAAATGGTTAAATAAATTAAATATATATTGAAAAACGAAAAGTAAGGTATTATTGAAACAATTGAATTATGGCAGTGTTAGAATCGTAAAAAAAAAAAATGATTCACGCTTAATGTGATATTTAATATCATAGATAGATTACACAAATTTTTATATTTCTCTATATTCATTCTTTATTAATTAGTCTTGATAGTAAAAGATAAATTATGAACAATGTTCCTGATTTGTCAAACATAAATTTTTGGAAAGTACCATTTGAACTCTTTAAATAATTCATACTATATCATTTATTGCTTTACCAAAAAAAAATAAAAATGGCTTGTGATTAATTATAATAATTAATAGTTCAAGAATAACTTATTTACCTTTTATGCTTGCAATTGAAATTTGTTAAATATTATTCCATTGTTATATTAATTTTGCTCACTCTATTAAACAAGCACCCATTTAATATTTGTTTGAAGATCACCAAAGAGGATTTCTTCATAAATTCGTGTCATTCAGGAATAAAGATTTCTCTTTGAAAAATAGGTATTTAATTCTATCTTATTCTTATATGTTGTCTGATTATTGTAGCTACTTGACCACGCGTAAATGGCTTAGTCGTGCAATTCGGCATGGCTCAATAGTCGGTTCACCAACTTTTGTGCTCGATCAATAAGTTTCACGACATATTTTGATAACAATAGATTTTGACAGTGAGCTCTATGATTCAATGTTTAATGAAGTACTAGACAATGAATCAAATGACTCGCTGCTGTCTAAATTGGTGATATGGGTTTTTGACACGTAACATTTGAAGGGATTTCGAGAGGGAGCGATAAAAAATCAAGGTTTATCGTTATATAATCATGTTATTATTTTTTTGAAGGAAAAAAGCATAAAAAGTAGATTTTCATTTTTAACAAAATTCCTCGGGATTTGAAATACATGAACTTGGATTCCCTACGTTTTTTTAGTTTCGAAATTCTTGAAAGTGGTAGAAAAAGTACGAGACGTGTTAGTACTGTTTAGAGTCTGTTTGGTACCGATTAAAATCCAATTAAAATTGAAAATATGGTCGTTATTGAGTCCCACTCGTCTAATAAAAGTCAATAATAACGATTAGTTTTTCAATTTTAATCTCTATCAAACGGGATCTTAATATGATTAAGGGGCTGTTTGATAAAGATTTTATTAAAAAATTAATGGACTTTGATAAACGTTGATGAAATGTGTTGTTGAAAAGTTGATGAAATTTATGTGTGTAGTTAATATTGAAATTTGACAAATTAAATGAAATAAATTCGTATTCAATCTTGTCTAGTACAAAAAATCCATGTAATAATTGAAATTCGTCTCATTCCAATTTTTCTCCCCTTTATGTCTAAACCATAATTTTAGAGCTCCATTAAAATATCTGGAAAAGGGTATGATATGAAATGTGACAATCTTGCCGTGTCGTGTGTTAGTTCATTCCATTCAATAACAAGAAAAAAAGTCATGATTACAGGAAATTCTTGACAGAATTTCTTATCGTGACAACACATGATTGACCTTTTGTTTTCCTATCTTCCAATCAATTCTCGTCATGTGTCGTCTGTAAAAGTTTTCTGTCATTTTTTTGGGTATCATGATTGCAATAATAAAGTGCATGCCATAAAATGTTCCAAAAAGCATTCATTTACCGTTGGCGATTGGCGAGGATAAAATCGCCATTTTCAGTACGGGAAAAGACTTCGACAAGTGTGTATAACTGTCCCCTTTTTGTGTCTCTTGCACCCACGTTTCTCAAGTATCCCCTCTTCTCTCAATAAATTCTCAATTTAACCCAATTTTGATTAACTAATTGTATAATGTTGATGGAGAACTTATGGTTAAAAATGACAAAGGTTAAAACAATTTAAAATGAAAAAAAAAAATATAACGGGAAAATAAGTAGAGAGAAATAGAGACTTTTGAGTTACTACTGGGTGATTGATTCCAGCAATGGATTTTCATGCTAAAACCATTACTTTTCTTCCTTCATTATTATTGATTTTATCTCATTCTCTCCTTCGATTCTTCTTCATTGAACTCCTCCACACAAATCTCAGTTTTTATATATACAATTTTCTTGCATTACTGTCTCGAATCTTGACTCATCTCTCTCTGGTGGTTGAGGTTTGACTTCTGGAAACTCCTCGTGAACCTTTCAGACTAATCCTGGTAAGTGCAAAACTGTGGCAAGTTATTTCATGTGTATGGATCAGAAAATGTGAATTCTTCTATATTTGTCATGTATTTTGCTTCATGTCTGAATCTGGGCTCTATGGATTCATTTCATTAATTACACATACGGAAATAATTGTGTAGTTTTGAGATTATTGTTGAACTTCAAGTGCTTCAATTTCACATGCACTGCACCGTTATGATTTGCAGAAGACATGAAATTGTTACATCATGTGATGAGTTGTCTACTTATTTAATTCCTCTTATTATTTTTGATCTTTCATCTTTCCTTGTCTTTTCTGAATCTATTATTAGATTTTTACCAGATCAATCTCCCTTTTTATACAGTGAAAGTTGCTTTATTTTGTCATGGTAAAAGTGGAAATTGCTTTAGATTACCATAATTGGAATACACAATAATTTTCATAATTCCAATTGATTGCGCTATCATGGACAATCTGAAAAAATGCCAATGGTACAAATAGCTTGATTTGAGTCAATAGATTAACCGCTGTATAAAATAGAATGATTTCAAGAAGCATGATGTGTTAATTCTATTGTGCATTCTTCTTTATTTCATAGTCGAAAAGTTCTGCAATGTATTAATTCCCAAACACTTAAATTCCTGACTGCAGGCGGTAGACTGTTTTGGAATCTCTCATTCTTTGGTCAGTGAGATAGAGATGCATTCAGTTTCATGGTGTATTATATATAGATATTTCATCGAGTACAATACGGCTTTTTTCGATGAATACTTCTTGGCGTATGGGAAGCTCGTTACACCTTGACGTTGATGAGGACAGAATGTCTAGGAAAGTAGTTAAACATAAGAGACTTGATGATGGTAAGTGTTACCTGTGTTAAGATGTAGGGGGAAGCAACTAGGAATTACTAAGATATGGTTAATCATGCATGCAATACTTCAAATGCAAGAATTCCAAAGTCAATCTTTAGTTGTGTTGTCTTTTCAACAATGTTTATACTTTGCCTGTGGTTAAGCTTGAGATCGAACTGCAGAACGAAACAAGTTTCTTTCCGTTATTTGTCTAAATAATGTTACTTGAGCTCAGTGGATCCCAGTTATTTGAATGTATATTCATGACTCTCATCCCTACTTAGTTGTCGGAAATGACTTGTTCTCATGATATTTATGTGTAGCATAGATGGATCACTAAACATAACACCATGTTGGTTGAAGTAATAAAAGGGGGATCTATGTGTTCTATTTATTATGCTTTTCCTCCTCACTAACCAGAAATAAAGTATTGCTCTTTGTTTAACAACTCTTCAGGCCTGGAGGCTCCTCGAAACAGTTTGGAGATACCTTTAGAGACTTCCTACGGCTTGTCTGCTGGGAGAGAGAGTATTACGGTAACAACGTGATGCCTTGTTTTGGTTGTTTTGACTGTAGAAGTTTATCACTCTGATGAGTGGGTTTCTTCACCTTCCATCCTACAAGCTTATGGATCAGAAGTTTTCCCTTGTTTTAAACCACATATCTTATACAATTGTCTTCAGAGTTGAAAATATATACAAATGCGGTCTTTTGTTTTTCTTATCAATTTTGTTGGTGAAGTTTTCATGGTCACGGTTCCTACATGCGTTTTGATAATCAGACTTTTCATCTTGCCTTGTTAGAGGGGATCATTTTCTTTTCTTTGTCTAACCTATTCTAGTTTCAACTCCTATTGACTTTAAACCCACACTGTAATTTTGTAAGTGTTTAGAAGCTTCTCAATTTTGTACATTCTCTCCATGATGATTCACAAGTTGCTACATTTATTCAGTATGCTTATCACAAGAAAAAGGAATCTGAGAACTGCTATTCCACTGAGAAATCAACGAAGAAGTTAATCAGTGAAGAGATTTCTAAAAGAAAAAACGCCAGACAAAATGCACCAAGCATAGTGGCTCGTCTAATGGGCATTGATATGTTACCATTTAATTCAAAACCAGCATCAAAGGTTGTGGACATAAAGAATGAGACTCCAGAAAGCAACTTCTTGAAAAAGCAATGGTCAGGAAAGGGCTCAGTTGGTCGTGTCCCCTTTACCTCAAATTCCTCCCTGGACATAGACTTTGGTTGCTTTGATGATAGTATAAACAGAGATCCTGATCAACTCAGTTGCATGAGGTCGAACAGGCGTAAAACCCGAGAACATCCTCAAGAGGAGGAACTACAGAAGTTCAAGAAAGAATTTGAAGCATGGCAAGCTGCACGGTTTAAGGAATGTTCAAAGATTGTGGAATTAGGCAGTTCTCCAAGCCATTTGATTGCACAAGAGAACCTCAACAGAGAAAAAATGGTTCTTTATGCAAATTCTGATAGAGCCCTGGCTAGTGAGAGACAGATGGAACCAGAGGATCTTGCTGCAATACCAAGTTTGCAAGATAATGGTGCTTTAAAAAGTTGCAAAAATGAGAGTGAATATTTTGCAGCTGAGCAGAAGGGGTCTCCATATTCAAGAAGAATGTCAAGAACAGATTTTAAGGCATCTCCTCTTGTGAATTCTTGTCAGAAACTTGATATTGTTTCTGCCCCCACCAAAATTGTGATTCTGAGGCCTGGTTTAGGTCCGGACAGGACGTGCAGTGGCAAAGATTCATGGAACAGTACTCCCTGCACATCAGGAGAGAGAGGGAGTATAAACGATTTGCTTGAGGAAGTGAAGGAAAGACTAAAGTCTGAGCTTCAAGGTAAAAGCCCTAAAAGGAACACAACAGTTAGGGGAAGAGGCACTGAGACCCCTTATCGGGAAAAACAATCAGAACCAAAACAAATAGCTCAATGTATAGCACAACAGGTCAGAGAAAGTGTCACGACGAACATTGGGATGAATTTACTTTGCTCAGAATCTACAAGATCTTATAGAAGTGAAATTCAGTTAAACGGAACTGGTTCTCCTGAGTTCAAAAACGGGGATACAAGGAGATTCTTGGCAGAGAGGTTGAGAAATGTTCCAATGGTTTCCCATAATAGGTCAAGATCATCAACATCAGATTATGAAAAGGGCAGAGCTGAACATTCAAGATATATCTGGAGTGGAAATAGAATGAACTATCATTCTGGTGTTAAGAACGAGCCTGAAAAGCAAAGTAGGTCTTTTGGACAGGAGCTCGATGATGTAATGCTCCATAAGGAACTGTCTCCTGGGAACCTCGTTAGATCTTTGTCAGCCCCAGTATCAGGAACATCATTTGGAAAGCTCCTTCTGAAGGATCGACATATACCGACTGGGGCTCAAATCAGGAGGAAGCATGAAGTTGTTGAAAACGTTTCAATGAACATGAGGAAACGGAAGAAGGAAAAGTTCATTATTAAAAAAAAGGTTTCAGGCTTTAGATATGGCTTAACACTTGGGGGGAAGCTGTTTCGTAGGAGAGTTCAGTCAATAGAGGAATCGCGTCAAGCTAAACATGACTGCATGAGAGATATTAGAAGTCAACCAACAGTAATGATGAGTTCGTATGAAAGATATGTGAGGATCTTATTGTGACTGTTTTCTTAATGTTTTCTCTACCTAAAAGAATAAGCTTATCAGAAGCCACGAGTTACGGATAGCGCTAACATATGGTTCTCTTTATATCTATGCTCTAGGAAAATTCCACTGAAGTGCCACCAAGCCCTGCATCTGTGTGCAGCAGTGTTCATGACGAATTCTGGAGGCCAGCAGATTATTTTAGCCCAACATCGGCATCAGATGCACACCTACTAGATGACAGTGAGGTTCCTCGTGGTTTTGGAGAAATAAACTTGAACTTGAATGGTAAGTAACAAGGATTAATGATTTCATCACTTAAGCGTCTGTTTTATATATCTTTGAAAATTGTTTATAAATTTGAGTCAAAGTCAACATTAATATCAAACACACATTCGTAACTATTACACATTATTATCTACAGATTTCGTGGGACCCACTATTATTCTTTTTTATAAATCGCTATAACTTTGCCATATGTAGGCTTAGTGAACATAAGAAATAATGTATTTGCTGTTGTATCATTCCACTCCTTGGAAGGAAAATGTCTAATGTCAAAACTACCGACAAATCTGGTTAATTTAAGATATCTATAAAGAAATCAAATGGTGGACGTTGTGAAGATGTGTGGTATGCTATTGTAGCTCCTTTTGAAGCACTTCCAGTGCGTCACAGAGAGGCTGAGTGAGAAAATATTTACTTTTCCCGAAAATGAAATTCTCAATCATGGTAAAAATTACACGCAAGAGAGATATAACTAGAAAATATAATCCTTCGTATAATTCTATAAAATCTGGACATTGGGAACCTTCAATGATACCAATCCTTAGAGAGTTTTGGTATTTTGAGTGAGACAATTTTCTTCTCTCTTGGGAAACTTAGGTTATAAAAAATGTTTGGAAAAACTCAAGACATAACATACATATCTTCATCTTTCTACTATTGGAGGTGATATAGCTGTCAGTGCATTGAAACAGGCTTTATTTCTGGTGTGGCCATTTGAAACTGTAATTCACTTAATTGATTGCCCACTTAGGATTACAGGAAAAGTTTCCACTTCAGTTTTGGATTCTAATACAATGTGCATAAAGTCTTACTTTACATTTCTGCAACAAAATTGGTCAAATAATTTCCATTGCTGAACTGTCTTTTTTTTCTTCATACCAAGTGTGTTACAATGAGCATTTTTAATGTAGCATGGAGATGTTATCTGATGACTGATCCTCCATACTTGAGACTGTAGATTAGTTCCTTCTTTTTATAAAAACTTCTATATTTCTCAGACCTTGAGAAGAGTTGTATTATTCATATTATGTTTCTTTTGTTAATAATGCAGAGCTGAGCAGACAACTAAATCAACTTGAAGGCAATGTTCCAGAGGAGACCATAACTTACGAGCAGTCGATTGAAGTTGAAATGGAGATAGATAACCATGCTGAAGCCTATATGAGGGATTTACTTGTTGCTGCTGGCTTGTATGATGGTTCATTCAAGAGATCTTTATCAAGTAATCCTATTAGCAACCGGGTCTTTGAAGAAGTAGAAGAATCTTATGGACAAAAGAGCAAGGATATTGATGAGTGCATAGAAGATGATAGTGAAAAATTAAATCACAAGATGTTACTTGACTTATTAAATGAAGCGCTTCAACCTGTACTAAGACCACCAGTGAAGATGTATAGGTATATGAATAAGGCTATTAGTCCTATGCCACAAACCCCACATGGAAGGAATTTATTAAATCGCGTATGGGAAGTTATTCGAGTTTATTTATATCCTCCAGCAGATAAATCTTTATATACTCTTGATAGCATGTTGGCCCGGGATTTGACATCCAACTCATGGACTGGTTTGATGGAGGATGATGTTAGTGCATTGGGTGACGATATAGAATGTCAGATCATAGGAGATTCAATTGAAGAAATGGTGAAGGATCTGACTCATAACTTGTAGGATCTTATGGTATCAGGATAGACAAAGGTATTGATGTGTTTAGCATAGAAGAGATTTACGAATGAAGATTGTGCTTGGATGTTGTGTTTTCCTGAATTGCTTGCGGAGGATTCAGTTGATATGGAGTTTCTCTGTACGTTAATGTGTTTATGGTTATTCATCTTATAGCTTCATTCGTTGTCGATAAGAGAGTAGACTTTATTGTTAATGAAAGGCATGAAATATGTCTCATTATGCTGTATGCTCTGCAAAACAAGAAATGATTCCCTGAGCGTGGATGGTGTAGCTTATGTTAAGTATGGTGACATGACACATCAATTAATTGATGAATTAGTTGATGTTAAGTTCTAGGAATTAAATGATCCACCAATTAATTTACATGTCATGTTATTGGTGCTTAGCTCTATCTGTCTTTGATCCCAATTTTCTAAAACTCATTTTTTCTCAAAACATATTTTTAATTACACATTTTATGGGATCCAAAATTCTTATTAACTTTTTAACTATACACTGTATCAACTTTTATTAAAACTACTAAAAATCTGATTTTATTATTAATATTATTATTATATATATATATATATATATTTTTTGCTAAACCAAATTGGAGTAGGTGGCAATGGGCCGGCTCGGCCCATACTCGGGCGAGCTCGGCTTGTGCTTGCGGCTCGTGGAGAATTGGGCGAGCTCAGCTCACTGCTCGTCCGGTTTTTGAATTTTTTTTTATATATAATTAATTATATCCACTACTAAATAACTTCAAAAAATACACACACACACACACACGTGACACACATACACACACACAAACATTATCTTTTTTTTTTTTTAAATATACATTT
>CAIGRS010106114.1:0-11263 GCA_903798395.1 Fraxinus floribunda | reverse complement strand
GGACCACTTTTCTTGTAGAAAGGGGTAATGCCTTTAATTTGTTGGGTCCAACTCCAAGATTGTAATATCGTACTAAACAGTGTAACATATATAATATAAATGTGTACATAGGAGTTAACATAATGTGAGTGAGGTGAGATCCACAATACTGTAGCATGGATCCCACCCCCATTTACATTATGTCAACGCATATATACATATAGATTAATCCATATATTAATCGTTAATTTGATCGGATTTTTGTTTTTACTTCTTTTGTAGAAGCCTTTAATTAATGTTTGAAAACTAATTTTTAAAAGAATTTCCTCTATTCGAAGAGTTTTTAGAATAAGTCAAATTGGATTAACGTTCTCTAAAAGTTCTTTTACTTAGAGCCTGCTTGGTAGAGATTAAAATCGGATTAAAGTTGAAAAATTAACCCTTATTGTTGACTTTTATTAGACGAGTGAGACCCAATAACGACTATATTTTTAATTTTAATTGAATTTTGAGTTATACCAACTTAACAATTTTTTCAAAAAGTGGAAATTACATATTTCCAGACATTTGAAGACCCCAGTCATCTTTGCTTTTTATCAAGTATACATAGAGCCTATTTGGTAGAGATTAAAATTGAAAAACTAGTAGTTATTGTTGACTTTTATTAGACGGGTGAGACCCAATAACGACTATATTTTCAATTTTAATTGTTAACAAACAGGCTCTTAGAATAAAAAATTAACTTGGGACCAACTTTTAAATCTAAATAATCATGCCAAATGGGCCCTAACTTATTTTCTTAATTTAAAATATCGTTTCAATATTGTATAATTTCCCTACCAAACACATCACGAGTGCTTTCTTCCTTATCGCATTTTGGTTAAAATGGATTATGGCACCATAATTTGCATAGATGCATGAACACATCCAAATCAATAGTTTGCAAAATAATTAATTCTATTTTTATACATGCTTTTGGTTTTGCCTTTATTTTTGTTAAAAAGAGGTTTCTCTTTCTGCTGTTAATTATTCTCAAATACTATGTTGGTGTGGTGGACTTGCCATTTTTTAGTTATTTTTAGATAAAATATATATTCATGGTTTCATGGATTGTTACTACTCAAACATTATTAAAGAAAAGTAATTTTTATCTATCATATTGTCTGATGTGCTAAACATGTCTTTGAAAAATTAGTCGTTATTGTTGACTTTTATTAGACGGGTGAGACCCAATAACGAATATATTTTCAATTTTAATTGAATTTTAATTCTAATCGAACAGACCTTAAGTAAAATGGCATGTAAGCATCCTGAAGACATTCAAAATGGGCGTGTCGATTATGCTGTTTTCTACTTTCGAGGCAATGAAGATGCATCTCAATGTCTAATTGATAAACTCCTCCGAGATGATGAGGGCACATCATATCCCTTCATTACCATTATGGCATTATCTTCTATGGCTTTGAGAGCATCGTCAACGCCTCATTGATGACACAACCTAACTTTTGGACATCTTGATGGCTAGGCCCGTAACCTTTGCCCAATAAAAACTGTAATATGATACATTGAGCAAGGAGTGATGTGATTGATTTCACATTTTTGCAAGGGCGGCTGAGAATCAAATCTACCTTCTTCTTTTTTTCCTTTCACCAGGACAGTGTATGAAAGGTTACATGCCTAGTGCCAAGCATCTAAGGCACCTCAAGCTCATTCCTTCCGATAAATATATCAAAAATGTTGTATGTACAGTCTTTTTTATAGCCCCTTACATGGAGGGAGGGGTCCGTGATTTTTAAAATTGTGGACCCCACTTTTTATGTGAGAGGGCCGTCAAAGTGAATGTACAAAAAGACTGCACATATAACATAGTTGTAAATATAAACACTTAGCCCCTATTTGGTTCACATTATTTTTTTCATTCTCATTCTTCTACTCATTTTTAACCACACATTCTTCATTAAATAATATTTTCCATCACATCAATAACTTTTCTTTCTTTTTCAACCACATATTTTTCATCACATCACTTCAACAAAATACATTCTCTCATTTTAATATGCACCAAACACACAAGACAATTACATATATAATAATACTAAAAGTGGTATTCTCACTCTAAAACATATAAATTCCGACTCCTACTTCTTCTCCTTTCCTATCACTCCCACACCCCAATATATGTTCACCATTCATTTTATTAATTTTAGCGTTGGAGTGCGTTCATTTTCAAAATTTATTTATTTTTCAAATTTATTTTCAATCACACATCATCTAATAAAAATAATTTTACATGTAAGCGCACATTGATTCCTCTACCTCCCAAATATTTTCTAAAAGATTATTTTCTTACAAAATTTATTCTTAAAGAATCTACATCTAACATTCTCATATTTTTGCAAATTTAATTTTAAATTTGAATTTATCCCAACCAAGATGGGCATGGTGGGTCACATGCTGACATGCTCCACCAACTTTTTTATTTTATGTTTTTTAATAGAGAGGGTTTTATTTTTTCTTTGCTCAATTTTTTCTTTTCTTTTTATATGTTTGCTTCATGGTGTTTACTTTCTCTTCGAGGCCACAAATTATGTAATAAGTCTCCAATGAACGAAGCATATATCGTTTTAATATCTTATATTCTTAGTTCATCCATCATTTAATTTTCATTTTCTGTTTTCTTTTCGTTTGTTAAGAAAAATCTAACAATCAATTTCAATTTTTAACGAATTAAATGTGATGATTTTATATGTCAATCTTTATGACTTGCTGTTATAGAATCAAGGTAAAAAATATTGAAAAAATATCAGTCATTCACAATCACTAATAAAAAATTCATTGGAAATTTATGAATCAGTAATTTTTTTTTTTAACAATTCATTTGATTTTTAACAAATTGTCCATGAGTTATAAATAGTACCTTGAATTTAAAGATTATACGTGGAGGAATGGTATCATGCATAATGAGAGTTTCTTCAATTAATTATCTCTTTATTATTAATTTTTGCAGGGAGAGCGTTGTTGGTACTGAATCATTTCATTTCAAAGTTTAAATTATTAAATTTTATACTTGTTTATTTAAATTATATTTTCAACACATTCATTCAAGTACGAGTCTAATTTAATTTTCGTCATGATTTCACTCATATATAATTTTTATTATGGGTAACAAAAATTTGATCCCAAGATCTTTGTTTACTTTAATATTATATTGAATTATCTATCCCATCTAAATACTTAAATACTAAAAATAAATAAATTTATTTATTTATATTATATGTTTAACGAGTTATTTTAGTAACAAATTAAGAAATTTTGATGAAACGATATACAAATTAAATGACTCGATCACGTCAATGTAAAGTCCAAATACTCGATACAATAATTATATATCAATTTTTAATGTCTATTAAGCTCGCTTTTCATAATTTTTTGCAAATTTGATTGTATTCTCTAACTTAAAAATATTTGCATCCGTTATTGATTTAGCTCCTATTTAGAACCATTAAAATGAGTTTTGAAATAATGATTTTTTGAATAATGTATGCTTTACAATTTGATTTTTTTTTAGTTTATATGTAGAATATTTTGTGAAAATATGTGGTTAGAAATGAATTTTTCAAAAAAAAAAAAAGAATTTTATTTTACTTTTATAGTTGTCAAAAAGGGGCTTAGCCCTGTTTGAGCGACATGATTTTTTTCATTATCATTTTTCTACTCATTTTGAACCACATATTTTTCAATAAAATAATATTTTCTATCACATTCACATCAATAATTTTTTTTTAATCGCATATTGTCCATCACATCACTTCAAAAAAATATATTTTCTCATTTTAATGTGTATCAAACCGCTCTTAATCTTTCTCACAATGCACGGCAGTCTAATGGTCAAAATCTAAGGTGTACGACCGGTCTCATAAATGATTTAAACAGTACAATGTGTGACTTTGATTACCAAAATTATGCCTTGTCCAACTTCAATTCACCAACTTCGCACATTTCCAAAATCAGACATCATTTTCTCATAGAATTACACCAACACCACTACCAGCCGACAAAGTTACAATGCGTTTTCTCCACGTCCCTGTCCATCCGAATTGGCAGGGGCTTTCTCGTCATTACAAGTAGTAAACATTTGACGTGATATGAACGTCCGTGCACCTAATTCCTCTTAACGTGAAATTGGGTGCATCTGCTAGGTAATTCAATTGCTTGAAAATCATTTACATGAAAATTGTTAATTATATATGTTTGATTGATTTAATTCTCAACCTAGAAAATATTGTATTTATCATTTTCATAAGAAATCATTTTTTCAACTTTAGGACCTGTTTGGTTGGGATTAAAACTCAATTAAAATTGAAAATATAGTCGTTATTGGATCTCACCCGTATAATAAAAGTCGATAATAACGGTTAGTTTTTCAATTTTAATCTCTACCGAACGCGCTCTTAGTTGTGTTATTTTCCATGAAAATTGTCATTTTTCATGAAAATTAGTCCATCAATTTTTAAAAGTACTAAATAATAATGCCTTCACAATTAAATAACATTGCATGCATACCTTGATTATGATTTTTTAAAGAAGTCATATTTCGACGATAGTGTTATAGAAAATAATAAAATTTATATTAAAAAAAAAGGGCCTCACCAATTCAAATTTCTGCTCGTATACGGGAGTTAAATATTCTTAATGTCAATCAAAAGTAATTATCAGATAATTAAATAATTGGTATCAATAAATAATGATCAAAATTTGTCCAACGTATTCCGTAAAAACAAAAAATCTCTATTGTAAGAAAATAGCAATTCAAACCAACATAGATATCATACTTCTACATATGTTTGATGAATTATCCAAGCAAGTCATCTTAAAATAGTGGAGGCGAATCATGACCAAAATTATTGAATACTAAACCATGCATGAGTTCTTCATCAGTCAAGCTCATAAATATTGTAACCAAACTCTCATTCGATCGAAATACTTTCATGAGTTGCATTATGTCACGCACTTTTTTATATTCATGCCTTGTAATTTTGTTGGTTTCTCCTTCGTTGGGCTTGGATCCATATCCTCATTTTGATCACCATCAACTTCAATCATATTTTCATTTGAAAAATTAAAAAAATAAAATTGTTAGAATCATTTATTTTACATGAATTATGTAATTTTTTCATATACGATCTTTTACATACCATGAACGGGGGATAAATTGTCATTGTCGGTTATTACGCAATCACATGTAGTAAAATTATTTTTAAAGATGGCCTCCAAATCATCATAACGAGGACAAAGTTTGGTCCTCCACTTTTCAAATTCTAGTTTGCCCTACATAAAAAAGAGTGGAATGTGTTTTATGCATAGTCAATGTTTAAAATAAACTATACTACTAATATGTAATAACTACTGATTTCATTGGTCGATGAAATAATGTACCTTCAGAAACTCCTCCCAAGCTAGTACATCGATTGTGACACGTCCAGTGCCAGGATGTAACCTAAAACCCAGATTTTCACAAATAAATATTGTACCTAAACCCAGATTCACAAATAATGTTTGAGCTGCATATCCACAAGTCTAAAAGAAGTATATTAACAAAACGGTCACGAAGGCTATTCATGGAAGGGGTTAAAGATTTATAAAAATGAAAGTCAGCAACAAGGCAAATAACTACGTTTTCATTCCCTCAAACCTTATTCCAACACAACATATGTTTCTTACGTTATATATTTATGATCTTCCAACTACATTCCTATTCACAGAAATAAGCAACATCAGGAAAGATTAACATCGTTTGGCATTGATGTACCAGCATGAAGGAGGGCTCGTAAGCTCCCGCTGAATTTTCCATGCCTGCTTTCTGTTTCTACAGTTTTCATTATAGCATTTATTGCCATCTTGGTGAGAAAATGTGGCAGCTCTATACAATGGCCAAACAGAGCAAACAAATACAGCAATATTCATCCTTCTAATTGCTACTAGGGCTCGACATGGTCAACGAACTCATACTAGTGCTAGGACTTGTCGCGAGCAAATTTGAAAATAAGAGAATTCCACTGAATGGATATTTTCTATTTGCCTCCAAAATTTGGAGAGAAAGCGAAATACTTAGATTCTTTGTCACATTTTAAATCGTCGATATGTTAATACCTTCCTTGTCATCCATTGATCGTTCATCCTTGAAGGGTATAACTTGATGAATGCATTCACCATTGATATCTCCTCCTCCATTGGCATTTTTCTTCATTGTCCTAGTTCATGAACTAGGGTGACAGATGGGTTGCGATGAGGTGGGTTTTGAATATTGTGATGATTGAGTGAACTAAGCGTTTCCATTAAGGGTGTGTTATGCAACATTATTTTAGAATAGTAGATAGATGGAAAATGTGTGATTGAAAAAGAATGAAAAGTTATTAACGTGATGAAAAATATTATTTTATTGAAAAATGTATGATTAAAAATTAATAGAAGAATGAAAATGAAAATTTTAATGTGTACCAAACAGTGACTAAGTTTTGTATTTCACTTAGAACTTGAGCCAATGTAGTAATTTTTCATATCATATCACGATTCTTATAATTCTCATGGTTTTAACTTTTTAAGTGAAATTTGGTTAGGATATATGATAATAAAGGCTTGAGCTTAATTCTTTAAAAAAAAATTCATTTTTTCAAATTTATTCTGAATCATATATTCTTTAAATAAAATAAATTTTTGTACGTTTTAATCACACATTTTTCAAAAAAAAAAAAAACACCGTTATAAATTTTCATACAAAAAAATGGGGCCCAAACAATTATATATTCATTTACATAACCCATGTCCATTTCAATTACAAAAGTTGATTCAAATTTAAGTCAAAATCATTAGTTAATTTAAATCATAGATTTCATAGATCCTGTAACATTTTAACTACAAATTTCATTAACATTTATATAAAAAAAAACCCGTTTGACATGACTTTTAAAAAATCAAAAGGAGCTTTTAAGATCAAAAAGTTGTTTTTGCATCTGTTTAGCTAATTTTATGAAAGTGCATTTGGTAGTGAAAAGGGATTTTAGATAAAATTGATCAATTGTAACTTCCTCGAAGCACTTATGGAATAAAAAATGTTTTTAAAAATTAGTTTTCAAATAAAAATTTAAATAAAGCTCTTTTACGTAAAATAAAAGTAAAAGCAAAAGTCATAGCAAATTGACCCCGATATTATTTTGCTCCTCTGATGTTAGAATATCAATTAAGGTGTCACTAACGCAATATTAAATAAGAAGTAAAACTGAGTGATTTATTTAATTCCAACTTCCATTGAGCTTATCACATAGTACTATCTAAATTAGTGCTATAGCACCAGTGATATCAGATAGCATTATTTATATCCAAGAAGCATTGAGGAATTTTCGAAGTAAAACTAAGTGATTTATTTAATTCTAACTTTCATTCAACTTATCACATAGTACTATTTAAATTAGAGGGTGTTTGGTGACGATTAAAATTAGATTTTTAGTAGATTGTGATAAAAAAATTTGAAATATATGGTTGAAAAGTCGTGGTACCCATGAAAGATGTAATTAATATTGATTGTTTGATTTTGATTTAGATTAAAGTCTAATATTAATCCAAAACAATTATGGAGCACAGTGTCCATGAGGAAGCGGTTGATCCACGTGGACGGTCGGATTCAAAACAGAGGAATCTTCGAATCGAAGGAGCCGAAACAATTATTCTAACCACGATTAAACTTAACCATGGTTAACTGCCGCCATTATATTATTCTGTAACTGAGATCAAATCTCCTTTTCGATGTTTCTTTCTTTCCACATATATACAGACAAAAATGGTAGGAAAAAATCCAAAAGCGTCTTCGTTTATGAATATGGGGATGCTACTGAGTTGACACGGAGTTCCCATTTTACTTGATCCAAGTAAGCCCTTTCGTTTAACGTTTTCAAGGGATTTTTGTTAGCTCTCTTGCAATTTTATCATTTTTGAGGAGAAGAGAGGTGTTCAATTTACTTTATTTGCTTGTGGACTCAAATTTCTTGCTTTTTTCGTACTCTTGTTACTTGAAGTTGCTATATACTATCGATTCAAGATATATATAGTTGCAAACTTGCACTTCAGCTGAGTTGAAATTGTGGAGAACTGAAATTATAGGTTTTATATGATATCTTAAAATTTTCACTGTTTTCATTTGAAAGAAAGCTAGAGTTTTGAGCAAGAAATCATGATGGAAATTCACAGTTCCTCGCCAAACGGAGCGTCACCTGAATCTGCAGAAGCCACAGTTTCTACTTCTGAACATCAAATGGTAGCTGATGAACCAGTAACAACAGTGTCCATAAAGAAACGAAGAAATCTTCCTGGAATGCCTGGTAAAGAAAAGTTCTCCTCAATTATCAAAGCATGTTATTTTTTAACCAGGATGAACAGGCTGAAGTATATTGAAAATTTATGTTATTATCTCTTGGTGTTGTTCAGATCCAGATGCAGAAGTGATAGCTTTATCACCAAGAACTTTGCTGGCAACCAACAGATTTGTATGTGAGATCTGCAACAAAGGATTTCAAAGGGACCAGAATTTGCAACTCCACAGAAGAGGCCACAACTTGCCATGGAAACTCCAGCAAAGAACAAGCAAAGAAGTGAGAAAGCGTGTTTATATATGTCCGGAACCCACCTGTGTTCACCATGACCCCTCAAGAGCCCTAGGCGACCTCACCGGAATCAAGAAGCATTTTTGCCGGAAGCATGGGGAAAAGAATTATAAATGTGAACGATGTTCAAAAAAATACGCCGTTCAGTCGGATTGGAAAGCCCACATGAAAACCTGTGGCACCAAACAGTACCGTTGTGGTTGTGGCACATTATTTTCCAGGTAAATTTAGTTCAACACGGTATAGAGCGCATTAATGTATGTTTGTTATTTGTATTATTAATTTCTCTGTGTTTGAATTAATAGGAAGGATAGTTTTATTACGCATAGAGCGTTTTGCGATGCGCTGGCGCAGGAGTGTGTGCGATCCCAACCGATGGTGATTACAAACTCGGAAGGAGATTTGAATGTTCAGAATGTTCCGGCTGTTCCGGCTGCGGCGGTCAAGCTTCCGGAATCTAGTCCTCCGCCGCCACCCCTTACACCATCTACTGGTGTATTATCTCCGGTTCTGTCCATACAAAGCCCAGGTGAAGTTCTGCAGCCATACGCTCAAAAGTGGTTAAATTGTGTTATCTTGATTTGTCTACATTGTAAATGCCGAAACAGTTTGTCATAAAAATGCCAAACGGCTATTATGGGTCTGTATTGATTTGAAGGGTTGTTAACGTTTGTTTATTCTTGGATTAAAGTTAAAAAAGTGGTTGTTCATGTGATACACACACACACACGCACGCACGCACATATAGAGAGAGAGAGAGAGGTGTGCATTGGATTGTGTATTGTTAATATAGCTCAAAGATCGAAGAGAGATATGAAGGAGATACATTGCGTGATCTGATGATTGAATATGCCTTTTTACTCGAAAGGTCTCTTTTAAGCTCATTTACTCCTTTTTTTGATTTTGAGTTTTTTTTTTTAATGTGTTCTTTTCTTGGTATCAGCAGAATTGCCAGAAAATCAAACAATGCAGCCAGTATCGGCAGCTTTATCTACATCGGTCACCACTACCAAAACAACCGCCGCTACCACCACAGTGGCCAGCGGCGGCTCTGCCTCTAGTGGTAATGCCGCCACCACCAATGGAGTATTTGCTGGAATATTAAGTGGGTCAGCCTCTGATGAACTCCCTCAATCATCAATTCAACCATCATCATACTCGGACCTCTTATTTGCTATGGCGGGATCAGAGCGTACCGGCGACCCCAGTGATCCTATGTCACTCTCCCTTTCGCCGTCTTTATATCTCTCCAATGGTGCATCGTCTTTATTCTCCCCAACATCGCATGATCACCAGAGGCATTATGCATCAAATCCACAGCCAGCATTATCGGCAACTGCTTTGCTTCAGAAAGCTGCTCAGATAGGTGCTACATCATCGAAGTCCTCGTTTCTTGGATTGGCAATGTCATCTTCATATGATCCTCTAGATAATTCCTCGACCATGGCTTCTAGTACCACTGGCCGCCCAATGCTTTGGAACCATCAAGTGAAGCTCGAAAACAATTTGTTGGCATCTGGGATTGGTCTCAGGCTCCCCTCTAGTAGTACTCCCGGATCAAATGACTTGATGTTGGGGCAGTCGACACTCTTTGACAACAATCCGACTACTCTTGATTTCCTCGGTCTAGGAATGGGCGGTAGTGAAGCCTCCCCTGGTGGATATTCGGCCTTCCTAACATCGATTGGAGGTGGACTGGATACACCAACTACTTCATTTGGTGGCACAAACTCGGCTAGAGAAACTTGGGACGATCCCTCGGATAGGAAGCCGTCTTTGCTACAATGAGAGTTCATTTATTTCTATTTTTTTTGTTTCTAGCTAGTCATACATAATTTTTAGCTCATTTTATGTCTTACGTTTATCACCAGGGACTTGAAAGTGGGAACTTGGGTATATTATAGTAGAGTTTTGCGATTGTACCTTGACGTGCAGCCCCTCTCTATAAGGGGGCCCGTGCCTAAAAAAATCGTGGTCCCCTATTATGAGGACCAGGGTGTACGCCCTTGGTGTACACAGCCAAATTCATTATAACATTATAACATTGCAGTTGTTTTTAAGCATACTCTAGTGTATTATTTGTATGAAGAAACAAGATTCGGGTTCTGTAGTAGTCTAGTAGAAGATCCGGGAGGCCGGGCTGGGTATATGTGGCCCCAATAGACAGTGACGGGGCTGATAAGCAGTCAAATCTGGGGTTAATAATAGAGTTTATACACGTAGGAACCAAGTCACCAACCCCACCAATTTAATGCACCTTCTCGTGATAATCTTGAAATTTTTTTGCTTCTGGTCAACTCTCTATGCGATGACTTTCGTACACTGGTTTGGGGCCAAGCCTAGATTGGCAATAGTAGCGGACCCGGATCTGATCTTAGAGATTTTGATAACTCTAATGGGCTTTTTGGGAAAACTGAGTGCAAACAATACATAAGTCCTGTAGTTACTTTACTACATTTCAAAATTACGGTATATATTTTGTAGTTTCAAATATTAGGTTCTAATTTGGAATATTATTTCTAATTTAATTATATATAGAATATAAATAATTAAGGAATGATTAACTGATACCTTTAATTTAGGAATCAGTTACATTCAAAACAGAATTTTCCAAAGACCAGTTGACATAT
>CAIGRS010106091.1:0-12650 GCA_903798395.1 Fraxinus floribunda | reverse complement strand
GAGAGGATGGACAGTTAGGCCATGGGGATGCTGATGATAGATTTACTCCTACTAAATTGAGTGCATTGGATGGCCTTGAAATAGCATCTGTCACTTGTGGAGCTGACCATACGACTGCATACTCGGAGTCACAATCGCAAGTTTATAGCTGGGGATGGTATGTAACTAGGTGTTCTGCTACCAAAATTCACATTTATTACTCTGCCAAATAGTTCATAGGCTGAGGTTACTAATTTTAGAGAAGAGTTTGGTATTCTTTTGAAGTAATAAGCCAACTTTGAGCCAAATGTTTAAATTTTATCTAAATTCAAGATAAGTTGAGCCGGCTAATTAGGCTTGGGTTCATATTGCTTGACCCGAATGCTTACAAACAGCAGGTATCAGCCATTGACAAATGCCACTGGGGATAACCTGCTTTTTTCCCACATAATATCACACACAAACCATGAATTAGTTAACTTGATTTTCAGATAATATTCTCTTGAATTAAATATGTCACCATTAATAAATTTTATCACTCTTGTCCTGTTGTTTTCTTCTTAATAAATTGCCAATTGGCTAAACTTTGTTGTTTTGATAATATTTTATGATCGACTGTGGAGTTTTTGAGATTACTGTATTATTAATAGTCACCTGGCAAGCTTTAAGCTTTTTTTTTTTTCTTCATTTTTTTACAGGGACAAGCTTTAAGCTTAAGTGAGTTAACACTAATAAGAAAAAGAAAACCATTATACTATCCAGACTTAAGGTTAATTGATTTTTCTTTCTAGCAAGGTGGTTACTGTCAACTATAAGATGGCTGAAAATACCAATTTCTATCTACATCCTTCCTATTCTTTGAATTGAAACAAACTAGAATTCTTAATTTTCTATGACATCTGAACGATAAAATATTATCATGTTTAAATGCGATAAGATTTCTGCCAAAATGAAATATTTTGATATTTTACAATCTTCCACCATTTTTAACCTTAGATCCACCAGATTAGTTTAATCTGAATGGCTCATTTGGGATGTGATTCTTTCAATTGATGAATTTTCAGGTCTCAAATGTCTCTAAAGTTACTAACACTTGTCAGTTGTCACTATATGAACAATTCAGGGGTGATTTCGGAAGGTTGGGTCATGGAAACTCCAGTGACTTGTTTTCTCCTCAACCAATCAAATCATTACAAGGTCTACAGATAAAGCAAATTGCTTGTGGGGACAGCCATTGTTTGGCAGTGACAATGAAAGGAGAGGTGCTGAGGTTGGTCGCATCCTAACCTTTTTCATTATGTTCTCTTTACTAAGGTGCACTTCCTTGCTACAAATTTATTATAAAACAAGAGCCTCATTAGCTGGAAAATTTTCTTGCTCGTCGAAGCATGTGCCTCACTTTCCCTATACAAGTGTGATTATTTATTTTGCAAATTTCACAAAGCAACCATGACATACTTTTTATTCTGAGCATCAATGTTTTGTTCACTGTCAATTTCCTATGTGCAAGCTAGCCCCAGGCAAAATCATTTCAAGCATAAAAGTGTTGGATATTGCCAGTCCAGTAACATTAAGTGTTTAACTCACTTATGAATTTTGTTGAATTTTAGATTATACGGTCACCACATCTACTTAACATTCTTATGGAATTTTTAACTTCTTTTGAATTGAAGTTGGGGCCGGAACCAAAATGGTCAACTTGGGCTAGGGACAACAGAGGATTCTCTATTGCCTCGGAAAATAGAAGCTTTTCAGGTACTGTAAGTTTAATTTTTAATATAGAATTTTCGTATCACTACTTTCTTTCTCTCTCATTTATGTCTAAAGGTGCCATAACTGTACTCAAGAGAAAGAAATGCCTCCATTTCTAAGACCTATACTGTTTTAATTGAATATATATTTGTCAGTCCTCACTGCGATGTACCAAATATACTAATAATAGCGTTTGCTTATGAGTTGGAAGAAGAAAGAAACTGTTTCTCCTGTCAATTTGATTGACATATTTATAATGGCTAAATGACAAACTCATCAATTCAAGAAATTTCACCATTCATGTGAGATGTAATACACCTCTTGCCCTTTCGTAGGGAGTATCCATCAAAATGATTGCTGCTGGAGCTGAACATACAGCTGCTGTAACAGAAGATGGTGATCTTTATGGTTGGGGCTGGGGTCGATATGGTAATCTCGGCTTGGGCGATAGGAATGACCGCTTAATCCCTGAGAAAGTTTCATCTGTTAAGGTGCGTTAGCAGTTTTGAGCAGTTAAATACTGTCTCTTTGGTTTACTAATTAGTAATTATTGTACCAGCTGCACGTAAAAGGCGATCCCGATGCAATACATGGGGTTGTCTTAATGTTTTAAAGGTACATATATGCAGAAGTTGAAAGTGAAATCAGATAGTTTTAACTCTGGGTTGGATCTGTCTTGAATGTATTCATGTCATGCTGGCTTATTAATTTAGTGAGAGACAAATCCTTTCCATTAATTAATTCTCAAATTTTTGGCTTGTCCATGTTATCCAGTGAAGTTTTTTACATATCGAAAAAATAAGAAGGAAACTGGAATTTCCCTCAAAAGTGTCACTGTTTTACATAATATCTTGAAGATTATTATGTAAAAGAAAAGCCATGGATTATTGGATTATGGACTACTGTATTTTCATGTTTAGTTTATTTTTGACTTCTGTTTTTTTTTGCCTCTGCTCTAACTCATGATAACTCGAAATTACAGGGAGAAAAGATCATTCTGGTGGCCTGTGGATGGCGGCATACAATATCTGTTTCGTCCTCAGGCTGTGTGTATACTTACGGATGGAGCAAATACGGTCAACTAGGACATGGGGACTTCAAAGACCACCTAATACCTCATAAGCTGGAAGCCTTGCACGAACATTGTATCTGTCAGGTATTTAGTTCTCACTCTACATGTTAGAATCTCATAAATTTGTACCACATTTTGGATTCACATATTTAGCCTAACCATTAAATTTAATCAAAAAAAATTCTGTGAAACTGTTTGATTAGGTGACATGCTTTGCTTATATTTTGAATTTCCCCATTCCTTCACCATTATACTCTTCAATAAAGACTTAGATAGGTCAAATGTTCAACTACTGCTTTAAGTATCTAGTTTTTGTATTATTTAAGTTTAAGAAATAGTTTTTTTTTATTATTCATGTTATGTCTTTTATCCTCAGATATCAGGTGGTTGGAGACACACAATGGCATTGACAACTGAAGGAAAGCTTTATGGTTGGGGCTGGAATAAGGTTTAGAATTAACAGCAATTTCTGGAATTTAATTTCTCATATTATGCAATTTAATTGAAAATGTATAATTCTAATCACTCCTTCTTGGTCATTAGAATTGATTCTATATACTCAGATTTTCCATGTTCACAGTTTGGACAAGTTGGCGTTGGAGACAACTCTGATCATTGCTCACCAAAACCAGTCAAATTTCCACACGATCAGGCACATTCTTGTACTCTATTCGTTCCATATTAGTTGACTTCACTATTGGCAACTTTATCCAGTTATTCAAGTTTCCTTTCCAGTTCTAAAAAAATGTTTCTTGTTTGGGTTTTCCACTTTTTCATATATGGCAGAAAGTAGTTCATGTCTCGTGTGGCTGGAGGCATACACTTGCCGTCACTGACAGACATAATATATTTTCCTGGGGAAGGGGTACAAATGGCCAGCTTGGCCATGGGGATTCTTTAGAACGGTAATATTATACTGAGCTCAGCTTTTTGTGGTTGAATATCTTTCAGATGACTCGAAGTTTCAGAGTTTGAGTCATATTTTGATATTTATTTTGCTTATAGAATGACTTTCTTGTTATAACCAATTAGCAAAAGTTGAATCCCAATTGTCAAATTTCCACCAAGTGCAAACTGAGAAAAATAATGAACCCTTGCAAATCCACAAGATCAAGGGAACAAGTGGATCTTTATTCTGCACTCCTCATCATGCACAGAGCTATTATACTACCTTTTCACCTGATATCTCAGTCGGTCCATTTCCACTAATGCAAGGTTCTTCATTGAAATGTAGTAATAATCTTATGGGTCACTGCTGCAGAAAGTACCCAGTTATCCTGAAACGATGTTCTCTGTTTATCATACATCTAAATTGGGTTGTGTACTGCTTCCTGCTTTCTATCAGATCTACTAAGCTTTCTGTTTTGTCGTACTAATAGACAACATGAGATGTGTGTGTAAGACTTCTTGTTGGACTGAGTGGAGCTTGATTGTACTGACGACATATCCTCTCAACCGCGAGCTTTCTAGGTGTATTTTTAGTTCAAGATTATATTAAGCATCCTATACATATAGTATTAGATGTCCTTAATAATCCTACATATAAAAGGGACTTTTAGGGGGTCTTATGAGACACAGGCTAAGAGGCATCATCACCATTATAATCTTTTCTGTCATCACAGTGAAAACCTACAATTGCTAGGAATCTGTGTTTGCTTGCATGTGATTTTGACTTTGTATTTCTTAATATTGCTCTTGTAATTGGGATAAGGGCTTAATCCATAAATTATTTTCAAATATCGCGGCCTTCTGATATTATTTCCTATCTTTTAGAAATGTCCCAAAGATTATAGAGGCAATAAGTATGGATGGATCAAGCGGACAGCAGATAGAGGCCTCAAAAGTTGACATTTCATCAGGTTTCATTGATAATTTTGAATTCATATATTAGAATTTACAGATGTTTCAGTTTTTGCTTGTTCTACAATGTGATCTCATTATAACAATGTTTTTATCATGACAGAAAAAACTATGGTCTCACCAACTGAGAGATATGCAGTTGTTCCTAATGAGAATGTAAGTTGTTCTTTCTTTTAATTCCCATTAATAACGAGTGATGTGAATTAGCACAAATCTTTTTGATTACTATAAAGAAATAGTTCGAGAGTTCAATTGGCATAAATGAATTTCTAGACAATTAAAAGCTGGATTCGGGGACTAAAATTCTGTTTTAATTTCTCAGTTTCTAGGACAGTCTGTATTTTTACTTGGCAGAGATGGAAATGACTCATATGTCCCTGAGAACGATGTGAAAAGGATGCGAATATGAGATAATCGACTTCATGGTGCAAACTGTCAACTTGTTGCTTCAAACTATCTCCAATGGTCCTTGTGAAACTAGCAGCCATCAGTAACGGCAGTGTTATTATTCTTGACATTGTAAGTTAATTTCATTACTGAACCATACTATTCATTAGTCCCATTCGCATGGATAAATCAGTTATATTTGGAACTATTTGATTTTAAAAGAAGTTTCCTTGACCTATTGATCAACTATGAAAAGATGGGAAATATCTCGTCCAAATATATGTCATTATGGCATATCGTGTATGCTAGATTGGACAAGACTAGATAGGACTATGAAGTATCGAATAGGAGTCTATTACATGAAATTTTCCATTATATGTATTTAACTGAATTCAACATCAAATCTTTCCATTCTGTACATCAATATTTCTAACAGGGCCTTTGAACCATTTCCTAGCATCCAGAAGCCACCAAAGTAGTATCAAACCTAAACCCACACCAAGAGCAACTGGCGCATAATTAAAAGTATTCCAACTGATAGGATAGTAAGTTGGCAAAAGGAAGACTGAGCAGGTGTAACAAATCCATAGAAAGGCTATTAAGCAAATAGGCCTCCTTGCTTTGCCCAGATAAAATGGTCCCGGTTTGAAGTTTTTCTCGGCCATTACTAGTCTGGCGAAGATTGGAACAGCATAACCACCAACCCAACCTATTGTACATATGGAAGTTATGGCGGTGAATACTACGTTAACCTTCAAGATGGGTAGTCCAAGAAGAATGCAGATGGCAGCGCAAAGCCATACAGCATTAGAAGGAACTTTGTACTTCGGGTGGACTTGTCGCCAGATGGATGAAAATGGGATCCCTTTGTCTCTTGATAGAGCATAAACCTGTAGAAGATCACGGTATATGCACTGGGTTAGCAGATAATTTCAAGACATTGCACAACAGGATAAATCCTCATGTTCGAAACACTTTCAAGTTTCCCTATTCAAAAGAATAAGCGTACAATTTCAGATGTATGTAGGAGAGATGAGGCTGTTAAAATGGATTTGTGGTCATACTCAAACGTTATAAGACAAGAAAGGAGAATATACGCTAACCAGTGAGGTGTCATCAATTTAAGGATGAATTAAGGAAATGACGACTTAAATGGTTGAGACATATATGCTAGAACGACTTAAAGAGCATTCTATTACTAATATTGACTCAAAAAGATCTCAAAAGAGAAACGTGTAAATCAAAACAAAATAGCAAAAAAAGTTTCATAGAGCTGATCCCAAATTTGTTGACAATGCATACTTTGTTGTTATTGTAGGATAGCATATATTTCAAGATTCCAGGCAGAGAATATTCACACACTGTGCTTTAATTCATAAAACAGCAGCATAATAAATGTCACAGGATTGTAAAGACAGGTAACAGCAGACTTACCACTCTGGCCGCACTTGTAGTTATTGAGAGTCCACCAAAGAAAAATGAACCCCATATGATAAATAGTAAGATAATTGCTCCGGTCGAGTTATGATATCTTCCATGAAATGCATCATACAGTATTTGAGCTGGCACAAATGCTCCAGCAGTTTCATTAGATGTATCATACAGATAGCTTGGATCCTGAAACATGAATTTGAATCACCAACCAATAGATTCCTTGAAACAATTCCTTTGTAAGTGATGAGTTAACTAATAGGTGTGAAGGCACCTGACCACCTAGAAAGGGCTCTACTTTATGTATGTCAATGAGATCGACAAAGATCATGAAAATTGATGAAGATCAAAAATATTGTGACTTAACATAATTATGTATGCAATTGTATTTATCATATTTAGATTGATTGCCTCTACCATATTTAGATTGACACCATAGTTGTATAAGGTAATACTCTTCCTATATAATGCAAGGAATCCCTCAAGAAAAAAATGATTCAGTCAAAAGTTTGTCAATGTATAAGGGCGGGATGAGAATAAATTCATTTTGGTATTTCTATCACAAACATAGTCAAACAGACTGAGAATTAAAGGATATACCTGAATGCAGAAAGTAAGAGCCAAGATATATGCCCATCCAAATACTGAAATGATGCCTATGCTTGAGAGAATAGCTATAGGACCATTCTTGTCTGCACCTTTAGTTTCTTCAGTCAGATGTGCTGCAGCATCATAGCCATATAGTGAATACTGACTCACCAGAAGAGAGAGTATGGCTGCGTATGCATTGCTTGATATCCCTGTTGACTCCGGTGACAATTGAAATTCAGTGAATACATAAGAAGCTGACTGTCGAGTTAGGGCTACAAGCGGAAGCATGATAACTATTACAAATCCCCCAATCACCTGAGAAGAGGAAATGCGTGTCACTGAAAATAACTCTAGGGTTGATTAACCAATACAAATTATGAATGTATGCTATCTTTCTGCTTGTGGTAGCCACCCTCATTTTCGTCTCCTGTATGGTTGGCCAAAGTCGACCTGGTATACAGGGGACAATGACCAAGAATGCTAACACGTGGCAGTTCACGAAGTTCACTAGGTAGCAACTACTTTTTCCCAAAATGCTTAACTTGACATTGCCATCATCAATACATGAAGCGAGTAGATTCCAGACATCTAAAATAACTATCGCTATAGACAGGGGAGGAGCCGGCACCCAGCGAGGCATGGCGGCAGCCCATCCTGGCTCTGTCGGATTTTTTATTTTATTTTATTTTTTCTATATATTGGGCGGCTGCTCGACTGTGCGTGCTCGCCTAGATCCGCCATAGCTCACTCAAATTCCTAGATTTGCCACTGAGGTGGTATGACTTAGAGAATCCCATTTTGCTTAAAAATAGCTAGCTTGTTTTCAATTTTGTCCAATAAAAAAATTATTTACTCATGAGCAAACATTTTAAGATTAGGCAAACATGCTCTTATGAGGAAAGAAGTCTATAAACCAGGATTGTTGGATTTATTGTACAAATTTTAACCCCTTGTCGTCTCACTCTTCTCGAAAAGAAACATATCAAAGTTGACGTCTTTTGGCATTCTATCTGTTGGGGAGCAACATTGTAAGTGGTCGAACATCATAAATTGCTTAGCATTTCCCTATTGGCACCAATTGGTTTTCAGATGACATGTTAAAGACCGACCCAACACTATCAAATACTAATGGCAAAATACTGGATTAGGAAAAATAGATAAATAAAAAATAGTGGAGAAGGTACCTGCCACCAAATTGATATGATATCAATAAATGCAATAACTTCAAGTGCAAATGTATTCAGCACTGCCCATATAATTGTAAGGCCAATGTACATACACAAGAATAACCATTTTGGAGCAAAATATCCTCCATTTTTATTTGTACCAGTGCATAACAAGATTATACTCTGCAGAGTCTGAGATCCTGCATAAGCCTTACACAGCAAAATGGAATTATAAATCATCTGCATTTTACACTTTGTTAGTTGGAAAACGGTAAATATGTACCTGTGTCCCTATGCCAGCTATTAGGCCTATTGTCTCGAGCCAAGCACAGCACCACGATGCAAACGGTCCCCATTTGGGGCCGGCTAAATGTGCAGCCCAGAAATACAGAGAACCAGTAGTCTGCAAATCCACAAGGTGAAATGAGGCATTAGAAAGTTTTAGGATGGATTGAAAGACATGTATAAAGACTTGAAGTTGGGCGCTTCTTCTCTATGGACATTTGAAAGTTGAAAACGATCTAGGGAGTGAAGAAAATCCTTGAGAAAAGTGCGCGGAAAAAAATTCTCCTATGAATGGATTCATGAATACTCTAAGGGTCCGTTTGATTGCAAATGTGGAAAATGGGTAGAAAGAAAATAAATTTCAGGGAATTGAATTGACTAGAAATTGTTTTATTGAGAACTGTAATTAATTGTGTTTGATTGGTAAAATTTTCCACATAATTCGTTTGGCTTTGTTTTTCATGAAAATTGTCAATTAAATGGATAATTTTTTTTTACAATTGGGGATAGAATTTGTTTAGATTGCCAAAAAATTTAAAAAATTAAAATTGAAAAAAAAGAATTGGTGTTTGTTTAGCTTTGTTTTATATGAAAATCGTCAATTTAAGGGATCATTTTTTTTTTACAATTGTGAATAAATTATGTATCAATTGCCAAAAAAAGCAAAAAAATCATGGAAACCATTTTCCCACCTGAAAGTGGGAAAATGAATTCAAGTAAAAGCTAGAAAGTGTCACCATGTGGGAGAAAGTGGCAAAACCAATTACCAAGAAAAAACATGCTATCAAACACCAAAAAACATGGAAAATAGAAAAGGTCATGGAAAATCAACCATATCAAATACACCCTAATATCACGTTGAACTATCTCGGCTAAAAATTTAAACTTTCAAAGAAGTAAAAAATGAAGATTACCTAGTGCTTATCAACATTTTAGATTACTCTCCTTCTTCCTTAATTTTGTGTTTGCTTATTGAAATAACAAGGTTTCAACCCAACTAACACCTCGTGGGGGTGAATAGGTGTAATACGCGGAATTAAAATTTAACACACAATAAGATGCAACAAGTCACTAATTATTTTATCTAGATGAACAAATTTAACCAAATTTAACCCTAATTAATCAATCAAGCATGCAGATCAAAGTAATAAAAGTAAAGAACACCAATATTTGTTAACGAAGGAAAACCCCCTTGAAGAACTCTTCGATTATGCCTCCCGCACTTTCTAGAACATCTGGACTTCTTTTCCGTTCGCGTGGATCACCAAGAACGAACCTCGTTCTTCTCTAGCTGGAATTCAAGTTACCTCTTCCAAACTTCAAAACTTTTAAGGCTATTTGATAAAGGATTTGGTCAGTGTTTGATTTTTAGATCTTTTTGTGTTTTGATCTTGTGGTTGAGGCAAAAGATTTATGGAATATGTATTTGATCTTCAAATGATGTTCTCTTGACTGAATAATTGCTCAATGCGCATTTGAAACCAACTTTGATTATGGTATTTATAATATGAAGTATTTGAGGTTGTTTCGGATTGTAAAAATTGTCAAAATCGCGAACCCTAGTTTGTTTGGGATTGTAAAAACTGTCAAAATCGTGACCCACCCTAGTTTAGCTGAAAAATACGTTTGCTCGAGCGAATGTCTTGCGGACAGCGAGCGGTGAGTTGACCGCTCAAGTGCTCCACTCCTTCCAAAAACACACCCGGACCCCGACAGCTTGACTCTAAGGCACGGAACTTGCTAATACACTTTAGACATAACGCTTATAATAGGTACTAATTGTGAACAAAAAGAAAAGTTTATGAAACAAACCGGGAAGGATGAGCAAATTTCGGCCATGGCGAGTCCAACGAACCAAGTGAAGAATGTTACTATAATCCAGCCCCAAACAAGAGGTGCAGGTCCTGCATACTGAAGACTCGAACCATACAGTGGAGTAATCCCTGTGAAGAGTGTCATCGTTGAAAACGAAATCGCAAGCGTCTTAAACAAAGTCTGCAACAAGTTATTGAACACGAGAATTTCTTTTAGTATTCAACCAAAATAGCCCAATAAATATTTAATTTTCTGCAAAAACTCCTATGTTTTTCATAGATGTTTGAAGCCATGGTAAAGAAATAGGGTTACGATAAGCTAACATCCACCAGCATATATGAAAATTTGTCAAATTTTATGACATGAAAGTTCGCCTACTCTCAAGCCTGGGTGAAGGTGTACTATGTTAGGCTGGCAGCCAAAGTACGTAGAACGTTTCACATCTTGTGACATAAATCCTAATCTAAAGTTTTCGTGTGGAATTAAAAGTTATTAAACGAAAATTTGGAGACCAAAATATATAGAACTTTTACAAATCTTATGACGTAAATCCTAATCTGAAGTTTTTGTACGAGATTAAAAGTTATTGTATGAAAATGTTCGAGGGATCATATCTGATTTACTTACCATTTCTCTTCTAAGCTCTTGCTTGTATCCAAGCTCATTTAACCGCTTCTCTCCAGAATCCATCTGTTCCATTTGTGTCAGCTTAGTCCAGCCAACTAGACTTCAGAAAATCAAGATACAGCAACTATAACAACTCAACCAAGATTAACCAGCCTATGCCACTCCTGCTGCTTCTGGTGGTGGCGGCTGGGTGTGGAGAGGAGGGAGGTGTGAAGGGAGGTGTTGGCTAGGAGAAAGGAAGGCAGAGCGAGAGGCAGTTGAAAGATTCATATATGATTTGCTTTGTTTATTTCAGTATGAAATTGAATAAGTCAATAGTAATGTTTTCTATTGCCATGTTTGAATTCAGGTACCCCAAAAGATTAAAATACAGCCGAAACTCAAGGCAATTCAACTTCATACTTAGTCTTCCATGTGCCGTGGAAGATTTGAGTAAACAATGCTTCAATTTGAAGTAAAGACAAAATTTACTCACTTGAAATATCAAAATATTGTTGTTAGTCTTGTAATTTCGGCTACAAAATAGACCTACAAAACAGCGCACAACACTGGAGTTGCTCATCATTGGCTACTCTCTAATCTAAAGTTAGTCGGAAAGTTTAAATAACACCATAATAAATCTATTTACGTGCTCGTATTATATAAATCTATCTACGTGCATGTATTATAAGCAACCAATATAATATTTTTGAGGCCTTCGATGCGACCTGACTCAAAGCTAGAATAGGCTGGCATATTATTACAGATTGATTATGATGTGACAATGGATAACGACAGAACAGACATCGATAACACAGACGATATTGATATTTCACCTATCCACTTTCAACTTTCCTTGTATATGTCTCATTCTCAAGACCATCCCTTTATAATTTATATAATACGAGCACGTAAATATTTAAACATTGTGACTAACTTTAGATTAGAGGGTAGCTTATGACGAGCAACTCCAATGTCGGAGTGGTGAAATTTAAACATCTTGTTTCTCTACTCTTCTAACTTGTCGAAGTGGAAACGAGGGACCCTCCCCAGTCCGCTCTAAGGTAATCAGACTTGCTCTTCGGATTTATCGACAAATTCACAAAGATTTTGAGGTCGACAATATACCTTAATGGCTCAAATTCCAAATTAGGATAGGTTTAATATAGTTGTACAAACTGCTAGACAGAGACAAAATAGTAGTAGTTTGACTTTGAGATATTTGTTGAATATTGACTAATTTAAATTGGAGGGATCCAAGAATCTTAAATAGAAAGATTCTGATACTATTTCCACTTTATTGATTTTCCTTAAATTTCTCGATGAGGATGCTTTGACAGATTCTAAGATAGTTTCTGGCCCTATGTGTCTGATAAAGCCTATCCGGGCCGAAATGTCAATCAAATATTTATAATTAAAATGTTGAGCGAAGTTTCGGTGTCAATTCATTCTAATCACCAATAATGATATCGTCACAAAAATTTATGTCATTTCTTAAATCATGAACAAATCTTCTAGCGTGGACTCCTGATTTCAATGAGACTCGCTAGTTATCTAATTGTGCAAGACCGGTCCTAAGATATTCGAGATCCTAGACAATAAATTATTATGAACCTCTTAAATATAATTTTTTATAATCGTATTGATCTCTTTAATATCATTCATGTTATTCAAATTGATTTTTTTTTAATATTATTTTTGAAAAA
>CAIGRS010106032.1:0-14345 GCA_903798395.1 Fraxinus floribunda | reverse complement strand
AAAAAAAAAAATTCCTTCAACAAAAATTAAAAAGAAGCCCACCCAAGTCCCAACCACCCAAGCTTGTCCCCTAGAAATAAGTCCACTATTCTGTAGCCCACTACCCACTCTCACCTTTCCATTTTCCCCCAATTTCCTCCCTCGATTTCAAATCCCCCTGCAAGCTGAAATTGAATCAATTCGTGCGAGTCCGACACAGTAAACACGAGGTAAAATTCATTCCATTCCAGTGCAAGTTTTTTGAATAGTTTAGCTTGAAGGAAATTTATTTATTATTATTATTTTTTTTGGCCCAGTGCGGTCAACTTGAAGGAAATTTATTTATTTATTTATTATTATTTTTTTTGGCCCAGTGGGTGCTTTGAAGCCAATTTTTTTTTTATTTTTTTTTGGCCCAGTGGGCGCAATCTATAATGGGTCCGCCCCTAACCCAGTGCATTACTAAGAATACGTTCTTTAACGTTAATTTCTAAAATACGAGATTTAAGAAAGTTTCTAAATTAAAATTTATTTACTCAAACTATATAATCATAATTTTTTTTAAAATATATAAACTTTTAAAAAAAGGGAACAAAACAATTTGGAAGTAGTTTTTTTTTTTTTTTTTTTTTTTAAAGCAAGCTAAAATAGTTTTCTACAGTTATATGGTGAGTTTGTAAAAATTATTTGGCCTAGCAAACCTTGACGAAAATTTATGAAATTTAAGAAAAAAGTATTAGACTCATATAAGTACAATATATAAAAATTTTGGATCTTGACGACAACGTTTGAAACACAAAATTATTTTTCGAACAAGCTGGTTTGTGTTTCCCAAATTTGACTGTCACGGTTTACTAAAATTGCTAAAATAAATTCTACTGGACTCCGATCGACCTATTTCCAATTGCATATGATAGATAACTCATAAATGATCATTTTCCAATTAAAAACGTGTTAAAATATATTGCCATAGGAAAATGTAAAAAACAGTGGCAGAATACTGGAATTTAATAAACACATGTTCAAACGTTAAAATTTTTCGTCCCAAAATTTGGATTTAAACTGCAATTTTTGGAATATCCCAACGATTATAAAACATAAAAGTAGCAATCTAAAGCACAAGAAATAAGTATGTCTAAAAATTTCACATGCCAAACCATCGCACGATCTCCGATTACTCTGAAAAGGTTAAATAGGAGGGAGCATCTCAAAGAAATAATCAGTAGGCTACACATGCCATATGAACATAATAATCATTTAATCATGCATCCTTATGTATTTTCTACATAAATAAGCAAATTGATGATCAAATGATCTGCTTAAAATTCTAATGAGCATCTGCGACTACCAGTTAAACATATAATCTTTTAAAGTTCTTATGACCCTCTGCGGCCATCAGTTAAACATATAATCTCCATGACATTGACATTTAAAAAGTCATTAAGGGCACTTCACATACTTCATGAACAAATATAATGAAAAACATGTACGAATGAAAATTAAATTCATATAACGATCAACTTAGTGTAGGGATCCTACCTTAGTTGTAGTGATAAAATAGTGTCTACATCGAACGGAACTCCACTCCAAATCTTAAACGTAAAAATGCTTCCTCCCCTCCCCTCTTTTTTCGGGTTTATTGTGTGTGCATATATATATGTAGGGGTGGACGTGGATTGAGTCGGGTCGATTTTTGCCCCAACCTAACATTGTCGGTTTGTTCGAAATCCAATCCAACCCAACCTAATTATGTTTCGGTCAGGTTGGGTTGGGTTGGGTTGGTCAGTTTGTATCGTTAATTTCTATTAATAGACGAGGTGGGTCGATTTGTATCGATAATTTCGATTAGCATTGAAAAAGGTGAAATTGAAATTCAATTGAACCTCGATTCTTTCAATTGGCAACGTACCCATGACATTTTTACCTTCAATTGTAGTTGTATTGGTTGAATTTGGAATAAAAACATCAAAGCCATCGTCAATTACAGCATCAACATAACCATCAAGCACGACTTCATTTGGTGAAATCAATTCAGCTCTGTTGGTATTAATTGGATCAATTGGTTGATTACCCATGGAGTTACTAGCATCAATTGATGTTTCCCCCATCGAATGAAACATTTGCAGCAACGTAGATACATCAAATTGGTCAATACCGAATTTTTCGCATAGAACCCTAATTTTCCTCATAAATTCATCAAGTTTTGGACAGAATTGGGCTAGACCCATGCATGGGTTAGGGGCGCCGAAGGTGGGGGAGGTAAAACATGTGGTCCACTACCATGGGTCAAAGGGATGACACCGGAATCAGCAAACTTCGGAGCTGGGTTCGTGATGCTCACGAATGATCGATTTTCAATTTCAAAATCAATCTGTTGGAGATCTTTTTTGGATGAACTGGCGGCATGGTTAGAGTCGTTTGGGTCTGGCTTCTGGCCGGTTGTGGTACGCAATCAGCTTGCTAGCCGGAGGTGAGATTACCGACAGTTTGCCCAGTTTCGCGATGTTTTTTTCTATTGATTATTTCTCCAAGATTAATGGATGGTATGGGGAGTTCTTGAGATGTAAATGTAGGGAATATTGAAGAGATTATGTTGGTAGCATTCTTATGAGGTTTGGGTGGTCGAAAGGTGACGGAAAATGGGTCCATTCACGATAGCTAAAAATGGTCGGTTTAGATCGGGTTTAGGTTGTTAACCCATAACCCGACCTAACCGACCCGACTACCTAACCCAATACTCGAAACCCACCCAAAAAAACAAAAAACGAGCCCAAACCGCTCGGTTTGGGTCGGGCCGTTTACTCGGACTGGTTTGGATTTTGCCCACCCCTATATATATGTATCTAAAAGGGGTTGTAATTTAATGTCAATTGGAGTTCGTATGAAATCAGGAGTCAAAAACAGTTTTTGCAAATTGGATTGAATTTGATTTTAAATAGGAATTCTAGCCAAAATGATGAAATTGTTTTATTCGGTTTACATGAAATATAAATGGGTAATCTATAAAACAAATCCACCTTATCCTCCATTTTAATAAAAATCTCAAATGTCACATTCCAAATTATGATACACATGGCTAAAAAAAAGTTAACTGTTTGATTAACCTTAATTAAAATAGGACTCCCTTTATGCTACAATAACTTAGGTTTAACTTATCTGAAATTACTTTTTCTAAAGTATAAAATTTGTCATTTAATATGAGCTTCGAAACTAGCCCAATATTGATATGAAATTTCTTGCAAGATGAATACTTAATTATTTGCCTGTAAGCTATAATTTTAACATAAAACTTATTTTTAAATTAGTCCCTTGGTATCTCAAAATTAACAAAACATGACACGATGAAATAGATGAAAATTTTATTTTCAGTCGTTACAATCCTCTACACTTAAAATAATTTCGTCCTCAAAATTCAATTTACTTGATTAAGGAGATCTGGCTACTTAGCTAAAATATCTTCTTCTCTTTCCCATGTTGCCTCTTCTCTCCTATGTCTACTCCACTGGACTTTAGCTAATGGCACTTCTCAATTTCTCTAAACCTGTACCTTTCTCTCTAAAACCATTACAGGCGTTTGTTCATAAGTCATATCATTCTGTACATTAAACGATTGAACATTAACCACATGACTTGGATTGTGGATGTATTTTTTCAACATAGAAACATGAAATACATCATGCTTTGCCAATAGCTCAGGTGGCAGTGCTAAACAATATGCTACATTTCTAACCTTCTCAAGGATCTCAAATGGGCTGATAAATGTTGGTTTCAACTTTCCTTTCTTTCCAATTCATAGTTTCCCTTTTATCGGGGCAACCTTGAAAAATACTTTCTTTCTCACCTCAAATTCTACTTCTTTTTCTTCTATTATTTGCGCAACTATTTTGGCAATCTTGAACTATCTTAATCCTCATTTTGATCTTATCAATAGCCTCCACAGTCTTTTCAGTAAGTTCTAGACCATATACTCTCTTTTGGCCAACCTCATCCCAATATATTGGTGAACAAAATCTTCAGCCATACAATGCCTCGTACGGTGCCATATCGATAGTAGCTTGAACACTATTATTGTATGCAAACTCAAGCAACATCAAATGATTTTCCCATTCACCACCCAAGTCTAGTATACATGCTCTCAACATATCTTCTAGTACTTGGATGGTTCGTTCAGATTGTCCATCAACTTGAGGATAATATGTAGTACTAAAAGACAACTTAGTTCACATAGCTGTCTGAAGATTCCTCCAAAATTTTGAAGTGAATCTTAGGTTTTTGTCTGACACAATGGATGTTGGCACCCCATGAAGTTGAACGATTTCTCTGACATAATTGTGCAAATTGTTCCAAACTGAAAGTCATACAAACAAGTAGAAAGTGGGCAGATTTTATTAGTCGGTCTACTATAACTCAAATTCCATCTTGACCTTTCACCAACCTAGGAAAACCTACTACAAAATCCATCGTAATCGTTTTTCACTTCCATTCTGGTATGTCCATTGGATGTAATAGCCCTGATGGCCTCTGATGTTTTATTTTCACTTGCTGACAAACTATAAATTTCAACACAAACGAAGCTATTCTTCCTTTTATATTCCTCCACCAGAAGGTATTACGTAAGTCTATGTACATTTTTGTGGAGCCTGGGTGTAGGGCATAAGGAACGGAATGAGCCTTAGCCATGATCTCATTTCTTAGTCTTTCGTCCTTAGGTACACACAGTCGACCTTTAAACATATGTCCCTTATAACTACTTATCTCAAATCCCTTCATTTTCTCGATTCCAACATCGGCCCTGATCTTTTCCAAGAAAGGGTTATCTTTTTGAGCTGCTATAATCCTATCCCTGAGGTTTGATTTTAGAACCAAAATCGTTAACTTACCTGATGTTCAAGATAGTAGTGTTAGCACTTCTACTCTCAAACTTTCAAAGTCTTTGATTAACTGGTTTTGCAATGTACATAGTGAGGATAAGTGACCTAAATTCTTCCTACTCAGAGCATCCGCTACTACTTTAGCTTTACCTGGATGGTAAAGGATGGCACAATCATAGTCTTTTATTAACTCTAACCATCATCGTTGTCTCATATTTAATTCTTTTTGGGTAAAGAAGTACTTCAGGCTCTTATGGTCACTGTAAATTTCACACTTGTTTCAATACAAGTAATGGCGTTAGATCTTAAGAGCGTAAACTACCGCTGCAAACTCTAGATTGTGCGTTGGATAAATTTTTTTCGTGCTGCTTTAATTGTCTTGATAACTAAGCTATCACCCTTCCATGTTGCATCAAAACACAACCCAAACCCAGCTTAGATGCATCGCTATAGATAACAAATCCCTCAGATTCCTGTGGAATTGCTAACACTGGAGCGGATACTAATCTATCTTTCAATTCTTAGAAGCTATGTTCGCATTTTTCGGACCAAACAAACTTCACACCCTTTCGAGTTAGTTGTGTCAAGAGACCCGTTATCTTAGGGAAGTCTTCTATAAGTCGATAATATCTACTCAAACCTAGAAAGCTCATCACATTCGCAAGTCTTTGCCAGTTAGTAACAGCTTCAACCATACTCAGATCTACCTCTATACCCTTGGCTGGTCCTAGAAATCCTATTCGATCTCGCCAAAATTCACACTTCTTGAATTTGGCATAAATTTTTCTTTATGCAAAGTTCCCAAAACTGTCCTCAAATGATTTTCATGCTGTTGAGAATCTCTCGAATACAATAGTATGTCATCAATGTACACAATAATGAACTTGTCCAAAGATTGATGAAATACCTTATTCATCAAAATCATAAATACTGCAGGAGCATTAGTAAGTCCAAATAACATAACTGTAAACTCGTAATGTCCATAGCAAATTCTAAATACCGTCTTAGGTATATCACTTGGCTTGATATTTAGTTGATGATAGCCTGACCTTAAATCAATCATTGAAAATATGGTTGCACCATTCAATTAATTGAATAAATCCTCAATTCTTGGGAGAGGACACTTATTCTTGATAGTCAACTTGTTCAACTCTCGATAATCAATACACATTCTCATTGTTCCATCCATCTTCTTTACAAAAAGTACCGGAGCTCCCCATGGAGACAAGCTTGGTCTGATAAAACCTTTATTTAGAAGTTATTCCAACTGTATTTTAACCTTTGTAGTTCTTTCGATGCCATCCGATATAGAGCCTTAGACACTAGTGTAGCTCTAGGTATCAAATCTATTGTAAACTCCACTTGCCTATCAATTGAGGCGCCTGGTAGGTCATCTGGAAATACGTCAATGTATTCCTGCACAACAGGCACTTTATGTAATGTTAACTCTTCTGTTGGTATACCAGCAAGCTTAACAAGGTATCCTCAACAAGTTTTCTTCTTCAATAACCTCTCTGCCTGCATAGCCGAGATAAGACGGGGAAGTGTCTTAATCTTCGAACCATAAAACTTAAACTCTTCCTCTCCAAGTCTTTTGAAGATCACCTCCTTCTCGAAACATACAAATGTAGCTCTACTGCTAACTAACCAGTCCATACCCAAAATAATGTCAAAATTCTTTAATTCTATAACGTATAAATCTACATCAAGGATTGACCATTAAAATCTATTTATACCTCATTAGCAATCTTATTTGTATCAATGATTCCTCCTGATGGTATACTAACTTCTAGTGTACTACTAGTTTTCTCACATAAAACATTGATCTTGTCTAGGCATGCCACATGTATAAACGAATGTGTCGCATGAAAATCAATAAGAACGTAAATAGGAATACTACAAACAAATAAATTACCTGTAATTATGTCTGGATCCTAAGCGGCTTCATTATGTGTCATGGCAAAAATTCTCGCCTTCCTTTTCTTCGCCTATTCAACATCCTTAACCAACGTTCCCCATCATCCAGAAGTAAAGTGGCCTGACTAGCCACACTTGTAACCGACATTCTTGCCAAACAAACATTCACCCCTATGAGATTTTTTACACTTAGGGCATGGAAGAAAAGATTGTTTAATTGTCCGCTAGTGGGCCCATTATTTTGCTTCTTGAACTATCTAGAGCTCTTATCTTTACCTTGATCATGCCACTTCCTTTTTGCCACCATCGTCATTAATCTAGCCTTCATAAAACCTAGGTCTCTATGTCTAGGATTCCACATTAACATCCCATCTACATTAAGTTTAACAACCTGGTCCAGATGTTTTTTAGCAACTAGCTGTACGCGCGATGGCTTCGAATAAATAATAGGGTAGTTAAGAGATGGAAGAGATCAAACATCATGGTAATTAAAAGTTTTAGAGAAAATCTCACCTAGAATCATTTGATTCACTACTTGAGTGGGAGCTCTCAAGTTGGAAGAAATGTAATTCTTTCTTAAACTCATAGAATTTTACATTATGAAATTAAATTTATTATAGTAAAACAATAGAATTGCGAACGATAATTGAGAACATAGTGAACTTTTGATTCTGCCTAACGCTGGACTATTGTTAATTTTTATTAATGCAAAATAGTATATGTGCATAAATGGGCATTGATTGAGAATAAAATGTCTCTAAAATCTGATAGATCATGTCATCAAAATCTATAGTTGTTGACCTTAATATTATGTCTATAGATGAATTAGTTTTGAATTCATAAGAGTTAATTTAATTTTCTGATTCAAGTGGGAGTAATCTGTCTCCAAGTGGAAATGCCTTCGAGTGGGAGTAATTTATTTTCAATAATTCTTGATTTAGAAAATCCCGCACTTATATACAGAGAGGAAAAATTGAGGAAAGTGATGGAAGTATATGTATGGAGTGTATAATTTCAACCTTATCTGGGATGTGGTGGATGTTTTAATTGGACATTAACTTTATTGAGAACATTCAGGTTCTTGAAAACTAAGCAAAAGACTAATGAGTTTATGATAGATAAAACTCATTCTTTTAATAAATATCATACTGAATATGATCGTATTGAGTTAGATAAACTTTTTGTCATGACAGTGAGATTCACATCTGTAAGCCTGTGCTAGCCATAATAGTGTGATTAAATTTAAAGTTACATCAAATAGACATAGAGACTGTATTTTATTCTCAAATGAAAATTGAATGAAGAGATGCAAATGATTCAACTTGTAGAATTCATATTAAAGGCCTTTTAGTATTGTGATAACTTCATAGTTACATTCATGGCCTAATACAATCATATTAACAGTTTACTTATTTTTTTAAATAGGGTTTAAATCTTGTACAAATTTCAAGGTTACGATTCTAATTTTAATATTGATGACATTAAATTAGCTAAGCATGAGAAGAAATGTATAGAGACCATTTTGAAATTATTGTTCTCAATCTTTGAGATGAAGAACATGGGTTTAGAAAATTGTACATTTTTTATTACTATTCTAGTCTTCTTACTTTGTCACAAGAATTGTATGTTATAAAAACTCTAGAATATTTATATCTGTGAAATTGCTAACATGTTGATACTCCTATATCGGAAGGCGACTATATGAGTCTTCATAAATGTCCAAAAACTCCATAAGTGCACAAAGAAATATCGAGAGAACCATATGTAGTACGATTAGGAGTTAGAAGTATGTTATGATGTATACTTGTCCTAACACTTGTCATGCCATAGATCTAGTTAGTAGTTATTGATGTTATCCTTAGAAAGGATATTGTGATACCTGAACGGTGTTGTTGTCAGTTATTGTATTTATAGTTGAAGGAATAATTTGTGATTGGAATTGATATGCAAATATTGACTAAGGATAAAAGTTAGTCGAACACAAATAGTTATTAAACTTGTGCAATCTTTCTATATAGAGTAGCAAGAAAAAAAATAACTTGTAGTATATATCTCGATAATGGAAGAAATTGTCTGGTATAGATGTATTGAGCATCTAATGATACTAGTTGAGAATATGATGTCCATGATAATTATGCAATTATCTTATTGTTGAGAATCTCAAGTATCACGATGGGATTAAACACTCGATGATATTTTCGTAAATGACATTGGTAAAGAAAGTGTTTTACAATATATCCATGTAACTAATGATAACATAACCATCATACTCTGAAGATGTCTATTTATATATTTGTTGGTGATGACAAATCTCTTGAATTACGTAGAATATGATGCTTAACGTATCTGAAAACTCTTGATTGAGCTTTTGTGTGTCCATAAATGAACAATTTTGAGTTCGTGTGTAATCTATTGTTGGGATTACGAGATAATGATTTGCATGAACTCAAATAGATTGAGATTGGTTCACTCATACGAACAATCGCCTCATACACTTTTGGGGTGTTCTTAGATGAGACAAAGTGATCATGGTCTCTACATGATCAAGTCGCTTTGATAAGATTACAACAAGTAATCAAAATTGATTTTGCTATCCATTAAATCTTTTTAGCAGCTAAATTAAGTTCTCGATTTGAGATTGTTTAGAGGAATGAACATAAGGAGAACTCAAGTTAGGTATCGGAAAATACCTAAATTAGGATCTATAAAGTGTTATTTGTTTATAAAGGATATGATATATGTCCTAAGAAAGTAAAAAAATATCGTAGCATGTGTTTCATACCATGTGTGTTTTTACGATCAATATTGAGCAAATGGATCCCTACTCCGTATTGTGTGAACCTTAAGGTTTATATAACTTTAAATATATCCTTGTGATTTTTGATTGTTTCTTGAGATTTTATTTCAATCCTGCTACTTTAGCATGTTGCCAATAACTATGATTGATTTGGTTTGATGTGATATGTCTAGGAAAGTGGGCGATTTAAAGTTGAAAGATTCGAGTAGGAAAGAAAAACTATTTAACCAATATTTATGTNAGGAAAGTGGGCGATTTAAAGTTGAAAGATTCGAGTAGGAAAGAAAAACTATTTAACCAATATTTATGTTTGTATTCACTTACCCGATGATTATGTTTAACCAATTAGGTCATAGAACACAATTGTGAATACAATGATACAATGTGAACTTTAAAATGTTTCACGAATACTTGAGGGATCAAAAATACTTGAATTAATGTTGGAAAAAAAAGTTTGGGCTATAGCGAAAAGTAATGTTTTTCTAATAGAACTATTATATATCCCTAATATGTTTATGGTACCAAAATCTTTAATATAAACTCGTTGGTCAAACAATCTATTTGTTGTATGAAGCTTTGTGAGATAGACTTTGAGAATGATTTAACGTGTGATATTCATTGTCACTTAATATCACTTCTAATTTGAGTTAACTCCATCATGTGTGAGTGAGAGATGTTGGAAAATAAGGATTGTGGATCGTCCATATGGAGTAACCTGACCCACAAGTTATTAAAGTGGATTGGACGGAGTGGTTTGAATAGAATTCAACCCCATAACTTCCCCCAACATCTAGGATTTTCTATAACTCCCATAGCTGTGTGAGAGAGAAAAGATGGCAAGAATAAAGTGAAATTCGTATAGAAAATCACTCAAAAATAGAAAAAGTATCTAGAATTATATAAATTGCATTAAACCCCACAAAATTAGGTATTTAGATCATGGATAATATTCCCCTTCCATTGTGATTGGAATTGGAACCATTGGAGAACAAGAAAATGCATACTTTAGAGTTTTGAAATGCAAGGTGATTCAACTACACAAATATCTTGAAATTTGTTATTTCAAGTAAGAATTCTTGACCTGTAATTCATGTTAAATAAAGCAGTGAATTATTACACAAATAAAAACAAAAGATAATGTAGAAAAGAGGGAAAAATAAAATTGAAACATCCCACCTATGTCCAACACCTCCCTTCCTCATTTTGAGTTCTGGCGAAACTTGGACTCATCTACAACAAAGATGTACAAAAAAATAAATAATAATTGTGATAATAATAAATACTTGAAAGAGGGAAAATATTATACAAACCAGAATCTTGACTAGGATGAACATGATCTTTATGATTTTCTATCACTATGACAAAGAAGTTTGCTTTTTTTTTTTCTTCTCTCTCTCTCTCTCTATAACTACCACAGTTCATGAATCCTTCATGTCTAGACAGTAGGCAATTCACTAATTGAATTTTCTCGTTAAGCATCCTTCGTTGGGGTCTCAAGATAGGAAAGGAGGATAACTCTAATTTCATCGATAGAAAATACTAGAGATTTTATCCTTGATTTTGGCCAGCGAAATCAGAGAAACGCATTGGTCGTTGGAGGAAATAACGAGACTTCCCTAATTTTTGGGGGTGGCAATCTACCTTATCATGTGGGAAAATGGAGTGGGTTGTAGGGTGGGTTTAGGGGTGGCAATGGGACAACTCGACTCTATTGTCCACGAGTTCGGCTCGTTACTTGTGGGTCGAGCTCGTATATTTTTTTATTAATAGATAAGCCCTCATCTTTTATCGGTGCTTTGGATCGGTTAATTAAAATTCGAGTAGGTGATGTTAGAAATTGTACACGAACAATTTGTTACGTGCATAATTTTTTTTTAAAAAAATAAAATCAAAAATAGTATTATAAAATAACAAATTTTGGTTAATATAGCTAAATTAAATATCACTTACCTGACGACATGCAATTTGAACATATTTATCTTGCTATCGGAAATAAGCGTCTTGCTAATATTTCACGCACATTTCCAAAATATCTTCTTTCAGTCAGCTTTTGACCTTAGACCAAACCTTCTTACTACACTAAAGCAGACTTCGAAATTACAGTGATAACCGAAGATGTTAGTAAGTCTTTTGTAATCGTAGAAACCACTGGTCATCGTCATTTATAGTTTTGCAAGAATTCAATTACTTTTTTTGAACTTTTTAAATTGTTTTATTATTAGGCATATTATGATTAAAGTAATCAATTAATTCAGCAGGCAATGCATTTGAATTTGCGTTCAATGTTTGAATGCATGTGGTAGACATACTACTACTAGAGGAACCTATTGTATTTGCATCATATCTGTACGTATTAATGCCTTCAAATAAATTTAATATTGTGACGTCGTCATCTTCAATATCAGCGGAGGAGTAGGTGCAGAGAGTACCCGACTAATATTTGCACTCATTTGTTATGCATATAATTTATACATTTCACATAAATTTTATTCTAAATTTCTATAAGTGATAGGTGTATTTAAAGTTAAAACTTTTGAAATCTGATCAATTACATATTTAGTATATGATAAATTGTATTGGGGTTAATGATGTATGCTCAAGGAAATAATATAGACAAATCTCCCTAACATTTTCTAAACTTTAATTCCATATACTATATAATTTCACTAAAATCGGTTCGTTTTTATAATTATGAAAAGCCCTACAACTAGTGAAATAGTGAACTTCAAGCACCATACAACTAGTGGAATTGTGAACTCCAGATAAAATATTTGTAGTCATAAAAACTAGTCAATTTTCTTTTTAATTTTAAAAGTTAAAAGCCAATCAAATTCATTCAAAATAGTGTGATCATCGTTTCTAATGTGCTTATAGTTATAATTATAAAATTTAGTTATTAAACGTTCAAATCATTCACATGATTTTAATAATAAATAAGTGGAGTTCCATCTATACTATATGTCACTAACAAATGTTTTTGTATTCGTCACCCAAATTCGGCACAAAATTCCTTAAAGATTTGTTTTCTACTAGGTGAAATTGTGATGTATATTAGTGCATATCTAATTCTTTGAATTTCATTCTTAATATATTTCAAACCATCAAGTAAAATTAAATTAAAAAAAAATGACACACACAACGAATATGAAATAAATAACCACCGAAATTGGATTGTAGTACACTACACAATTTATCGATAATTGGCTTATTATCACTAAAGTTGTCAAATGTAAAAGAATGAATTTTACTCTCGTAATGGTATTATCTAATAATGCTCATAATAGCGTTATATATATTTTTAGCGTTATGAGGCAACTTAATAATTTTAAAAGCAATAATTTTTTTAGGCATACACCAAAGTGGGTGTATGTAGTGTGGAGTTGTAACTATATAACAACTTTTATTAGTCTCTTCTTATATATCTGAAGTTAAAGATATATCACTCCTATATTTTTTGCAAATCGGTAATCAATTGTTTCTTTGTATTGAGGAAATATTCTATTGTATCGGAACAAAGAGTGTTTCTACTTACCCCAACATACCTCGGTTAAAGATATTATTTCACGTAGGAGACTAAATGTTAGTTGTCCACTATTGCTAAAGGCAACTCAGCACCAGCAACGAACTTTACCATCCTCGTTCAAGCTTTATCCTCCAAATACATCTACGTGCAAAGTGTCGCAAAAGCAGAACCGCCGATTTGACTATTAAATTGCAGTTGCGTTTGATCGGTAGCGAAAAGCCCATGTTTGGCTGTACATAATTTGTAGTCATAGTTGAGGTAGATGGTACCAATTCCCCTTTACCATGTCAATTGTTGTGACAGTATTTACATACTGCTTTAAACTTTAGGACTCCATCGACCACACAATCCGTTGGAATCAATTTAAAGTAATTCCAACATTTTGCCTATTTTTTCTCCTTTCGCTTCCCTCTTGTATCGATAATATCTACTTCATGTTTCTCCTCCTGCTTCGCTTCGAGAACATCAATACCATCCAAATAAATTGGATTACTACTTCAGTGAGCATCCAATCTAGAATATTTTAGAGAATTGGTACTTAGTTGAGATTGGCAAATTCATTCTGAAACTAACTTTGCGACATAATAGGTTATTCGCCTCTAATGCTGAACAAGCCCTCAACAAATGAGTGTGGATTCATTTGTGAGTTGTGATGAAATGTATAAAATATGTATTACAATTTGTATAGTATAGATTGTATAATAAGCAACTAAGTAAGTAAATAAAGAGTATGGAAATATATCAAGAATTCAAAGAAAGTTTATCTATAAGATTGTAATTGTAAATTTGTAGTGTAAAAATTGATATTGAATAATTGAAATTGGAGGTAGAAATGAATGTAGTAGATTATAGAATACGGAAGAGAGTAAGAATTGTTGTTGGATTGTCGTGTGAAAAATTTTGAAAATGAGTTGGATATTTATAGAATAAAAAAAAAGAAGGAAAACATTAAAGTGGTTAAAACGGCAACTTTTGATAGTTCTCACTTCTTTTAAAAAGTGACCGTTTTGGTCACTGTTGTAGGCGAGTCACGAGCCCACGACTCACCTCATGAGCTGCTTACCCTTGGGCAAGTCGAGTAGGTTCAACTTGTGCTCTGACTCGTCAAATTACGAGCCCAAGCCATCCACGAGGCGAGCCAATGAGCCGCTCGACTCGTTTGACACCATTAGATGGGTTCTACTTTTTTTTTTATTTGTTTTAAATCGAACTAAATGGACAGTGATTATCTTATTCAAAATTCAACCATTTAATGTTC